>WOGN01004937.1:0-13634 GCA_015342105.1 Leptinotarsa texana | reverse complement strand
AGACAAGACCTATTAGCATTGAACAGACAACATGCTCCCTCAGGGCTAGTACTAGAGTGCCACCAAGATTCAACCAAATCCTTGGTAGATAATAACATTATTCTGGGGTGGGTGATAGGGCACTACAGGAGTTATGGTAATCGCATTTCCAAGTCTTCAGTCAAAAAAGCCGCTGGACTAAGAATTTCAGGACCCAGTGGCATCTACGGCCTGATGACTTCGACAATTGTGGAGCAAGCCAAATGCTACACCCATGCTCAATTGCTAAAAAGATGAGATGGTATCAAAGGGTGCAATCCTGCCAGGATCACCTTGGGCGACCCTGGGGAAAGCTGGCGCCGAAGAAATATCTAGCGATGACCAGGAAAAATAAACGCTTAACAGTAGGATTTCTGACTGGCCACTGTGAAATAAGGAAACACCCCCATAATATGGGGCTAGTGAACACACCTCTATGCAGAATGTCCTATGCGAGTGTCCGGAATTATCGTCAATAAGGGAGTGTGTGTTCGGCGAGTCTTGGCCTACACCTGCCGATATAAAAGAGGTGTATCCCAGTGACCTGTCCACCTGTCCACCATGGACGATGACCTTCGAGAAAAACTCCTCGGGAGGCTGTACAATGGGTCATATGTGGCCTAAGTGCTGTGGACCTATTCTACGGATACAGAGTTTCAGCTTTTTAGTATGTTTAGTTTGTTGGTGAGTGGCGTGAAAGTTAAACATGTTTTGCGTGCTTGATAATTTTCTACTATAGAAATAAATGAATCAAGCAATTTGTATCAAATTTTGTATGAAAAAAATGGAATTTAGTGCTCAAAAACACTAGAAATGTTTACAGTGGCAACACAGAAGGTCGAGAATATGTGAATGACCTAGCTCGCTCTGGAAGCTCGCTCTTGAAGCACATCAAAAACCGATGGGAATGTTGAGGAAGTGAAGAAAATTGTCATGGAGAATCTCTCACGCTCAAAAAAATAGAAGGACATTCAATTTCGATTCTAGAATGGAAATTTTTAATCAATCGTGAAAATTTACGTTCATGCACAAAATAGAAATTACAAATTGAATGTAACTTCAGACGATCACTTTTTAATATCTATAGAAAGCGCATTACTGATTCCAAACATTGTTACTGATTTCATAATATTTCTTCGAAGGCAGAACTCGATTTCCCCACCTGAATTTTCCAATACGGTCCTGCTGACGAGTACTCATTCGCCTGATTTACATCGTGTTCGCGTGAGTTCTCATTAAATGTTCGCCATTTTTTTATGATTAGTGGTAAATTGTGATGTTGTTCTTTCGTTTATGCCAAGGCTGCATGGCATGGTTCGCATCTCACGGGGTTTTCTTTTTCTTTCCAACCACATCATGCCATATAAAAACTATTAAAACTGCGTTTAAATCAATATTTATTATGAGCGCCGTCAAACTGGTAATGAAACGATTAATGGAACTTGAGGGTGGTTGATTAACCAAAGAACATGTTTGTCTTCACAGTTTGTATGAATTTCCGAAAGAATGAGTAAATATTTCTTATACATATATAAAGACTAGGGTCGATTATTTTTGAAACCAAAATAAATGACAGTACGATGAAACCCATTAGAAAAGGGGGGAAAAGTGATCTGACTTCGTAATAAAAGATTTATCGCGATTTACGGCAAAACTTTACGATAAAAGTCCTATAGAAAAAAGCTGAATAGCAAACTTGTAGGTAATAAAAAGATGTACAACTTTGTATTCACAATTTTTTCACATAAGCTCAAAATTTATGTGAAAAATTCAAATAACTAACTTTTTGGTTTTTTATTTTATTTTTCAAAAAAAATGTTTTTTTACGAAATTTGCTGGAAACTCACCTTTTTATGATCCAAATACACTGTTATTTATTTGTTTTAAAATATTTATTATTTCACCTTATTTTGATTTAATATAAAAAAGAAGCCTAATTTTCAATCGATATTTCTTGCGCAAAAATATCAGATTTTTTCAAAATATCGGTGTGCTTTCTGCTCATTGTAATCTCTATTTTCTGATGGTGTAAAAAACTATATTACTCTAGTAAATGTTCTATAAAATTTTTTCTCAACAAAAGATAGTAGTTTTCAATTTTTTTGACAGAAAAAATACTTGAATTCAATATACATGATTACTAGCATTTCATTTAGAAAACCACACACTACAGTTTCATTTATATTATATATTGTATTATGTTCCAATTATTATGCAATTTTCTTTTACTAGTATATAGGTACGTATTAATATTTCCATTTATTCAAAAGTTTTACTTGTATTTACATTGTATTTTACTTTGTGTAGCTGAAATTGTCACTAACGATAGTATTATCTCGAGCATTTATTTTTTTTACTATTGTTAATTTTATAGGTTTAACTTCATATCTGTGTTTTACTAAATTGAAATCGTATTGTCCCTGTTATGCGAAGCAAGTGCTTTTGCACTTATCGCCATTTTTCTTCATTCATCAGTTACTATTATTATTTTGTGTGAAATGAAGTTATTATCATTATTATTATTATCTCGTAGGATTGAGCCCAAAAAATGTGTTTCTTCACATCACATCAGAAACCTCTGAAATTATCAGTGTTTCTATACTATATTATGCATGCTATATACATATAAAACTTCATCTTGACTTTGTTTTATACTATGTATAGTGATGAGATAAATGAGAAATATGGCAAAATTTAAACTATCGTCGAGAAAATTAATTCAAACGGCCTCATGATATGATACGACTAGCATGATGAAGAAAGGCTGCAATGGGGAATGTTCCTCATGTCGAAAATCAAGTAGTTTTCATAAAAAAAAAACTCTAAAACAACGCATTTTAAACTTATCATTTCAACCCTTTTCTTCAAAAAATTTTCTGAAAACTTAAAAAAGAGGAAAAAATAATGCATTCAACATTTAAGGGGTTTCGTTTATATTTCACCATTTGGCTACATCGGTTATAGCTAATAAAGGACAATGAATCTGTTACCTGTATGAGACAAACAAAGATGACATATTTGAGAGGCATGCTGTTCTGTTTACTTATGATCCGAGTTCCGAGACATTCTGTGAATAAATAACATGAATAAATAACAAAACAACTGTTGTTTATGTGGCTTGTGGAGGTGGTATTGAACTATAATTTATATTTTGCCTTAATTGTTGATTTTTAAAGATAATTTTGTTTTTTTAAGTAGAATATCTAAGTACGTATAAATTATTTCTAGGCGCTGTTACCAATATGTGAATTAGAAACAAAAATCCAACATTCAAAACATCAATTTGAAATCTTTTCGAAGTGAATTTGAAACACTCATGAATTGAACTCAACTTTATTTTGTTCAAAATTGCATTTGCTACAATAACCCGAATTGAGGAACATTCCCCATTGCATTGGTTTTGTTACCTAGTTTCATGTTTTTCTCGTTAGTTCTTACTTGTTATAACTATTTTGGAACGATAATTCAAAAAAAATCTAGTGGTTATAGATAGATTTCATTCCACTGAGAAAAATCATAAAAATATTCTTTTGAAGAAACCCAAAAATATATCTGAAAACTCTATGTTTTGACATAATATTTACTTTGGTTCGAAGTTAGCACCACCTGGCCAAGGTTCGTGCCCTTCCAAAGAAAACTGCTGACGTAATAGAGAAAGGTAATCCTTGGGACTTGCGTGATCTGTAAGAGGGGAAGTCAAAATCAAAGCTGAAGAAGCGTGGGAAGAATTTCGGTACGAAAGGGATGATCTTTGTGAAAATACATCAGGAAAAGGAAGAATATGGGTAAATAAATTCCAAAATAATGTCAAACTGGTGTAAAATATGCAAGAGGGGGTGTCGATTCGTTCAGGTGAGATCCTGGTAAAGATAAATGAAAACCGAGATATGTGCACAAACTTAGTGAACTGAATTTGATTAAGACGATAATTTAGAATCATTTGAATATTTGTGAAATTCAAGGCAATATGACAACAGTTTATTATAAGATACTAGTGAATGATTTATTTTCAGTAGTCTTTTTAATTCATGAACTGTTCCTCAATTGATTTATATAAAAAAATTATGTTCGTTTCTAGCTCAGTTTAGAAGAGGCAGTTGGTTATAATTGAGAAAAAATCTTTGAATTCATTCGATATTATCAATGTCATTTCATATTCAAAAGTAGAGAGAAAAAATGCAATTATGGATAGTAGTGAATATTACTGGAGTTTTTCCCCACACCAAACCGTTATTTCAACACCTCGTCACGTGTTTCGATCACCAAGTGGTCATCTTAAAGATATTTGAGATTCCTCTTGAAGATGAACACTTGGTGATCGAATCACGTGTCGAGATGTTAAAATAACGGTTTGGTGTTGGAAAAAACTACAGTAATATTCATTACCACATCAAAGGTTTACAACAGTGTATCACACATTTTATGTGATAGGTGAGTAGGTCACAATAATTCTGGAAAAATGAGAGCATTGTTTCAATTACAACTATCCGAACAAGAGAGACGATCTGAATATTTTTTATTGTCAAAATGTGTGATTTCAACAAAATTTAGAGTGAAAATTTTACTTATATTTATCATTAGCCACTTTCTCTTCAGAGAAGAAGATAACTGCTATGTCATCTGCATTTAGGTTCAAGATATTTCTTAATGCTCAACGAATTTTTATATCACTCAAACGATTTTCAGCGTCTGTTATAATATTATAACTACGCTATTACATTAATAATCTCAATGTTTCAGGAATACATTTCAACGATCACTTATGTTTTATTCAACTTATCATTTTTACCCGACTATGAAAAGTTTATAAAATGATTATCCTGTTACCCTGGTTAATGTTATTTCGACTCAGAAACCTACGATTTGCAATAGGTTAGACTCAGAGAGCTGAATTCCAATTCGGTAATCAAATATCCACCTTTGTGTTAATTAAAAAACTATTCACTTATAGTGAAACTGTATTGATTAGTTTTTCAATATGGATTTTCATCAAGTATCGGTCAGTTCTATTGAATTTATGTTAATTGTCTTATGATTTATTAGTTACTCTGATAGTAAGAAATGTATGTGTTGTATTTCTGTTTGTTGTATATATAAGCAATTCGAGAATATTAAATTTCGAAGTTGTCCACTTCAGTTACTTGTCTATCGAACTAACTTCAATTAGAAATAATACATGGAACTTCCACTGTAACACCCTTATATTTCAATAATATTCCAAACAGCAACTGACCAACGCACTACATTCAACGAAGTGTACTCTTTCGAGGGGCAAATGAATGAATAATCATTACCAATTTCCTGTCGCTACTACTAATACCTTACATAACTCAGAATTTTCTATTTCATCAAAATAAGCATTGAATCATCGAATTTCTCTCCACAGCCATCATTTGCCTCCATCGCCGCTGTCGACAATAATGCCAGTTAACACATATTTCGGTATTTTTTTTGTTTTCAATGATCAAATTCGGTAAAAATGATCATAAAATGATTTGTAATCTAGTCATATTCAGTATCAAATGATGTACGATATTATTATTATTGTTTGTTAATAATATTACCATTATCTTTATTACATTAGAAATCAGGGAGTCTAATCTACTGAACTACACCATGTTTGAAAAATTGTTCATTTTCATTACATTTTAAAAAATTAGAGAAAAATATAGACACCAACATAAAGAATAACATTACACTCTATGCAAAATATAGTGAGAATCTTACAAAAGAAGGAAGACAGCAATAAATTAAAATAAACTCTTCACAAAGATGTGAAAATCAATTCAAACGAGATTCCTACGGCTGGAAATGAATTACATGAGCGTATGGATGTCATTACCTTCTGTCATCTTGACACGTGCCGATTTAACTAGACATAAAGTCGTATAAATGAAATGAGTGGTTCATCTTGTGAAACTATCCATAAAGGTAATGAGACAACTGACGTATTCCAAAACTTGGAAGTTCACCATTGAGGATGATAGTGTTCAAGTAAGTGAAATTTCACATCGTCACTCTTTTATATCATATCTGATTCATTTCTATTCAATTCAATGTTCAATGTTCAATGTTCGAAAGTAAACTTTCTTTCGAGTTATTCAATGAGCTTATGAAAGTAGTTGTTTTGGGAGAAATTTTCCTTGGTTTATATCTGAAATTTGGTTGGTTTATTCCATCCTCACACTTTTATTAATAAAGATGGAGAACTTGAAGCCAAAAAGTTTTTTTCCAAAAATTTTCTGTCCAAGTAATATACCCGCGTTCAATTTAAAAAATATTACATTTACCAACTTGAAGAACCCCACAAATATGTAACACAAAAACTTTATGTTTTGACAATTCCTACACCTTTTGTAATAGTTACTACTAGGGGTAAGTACCACCTGGCTCAGGTTTCGTGTCCTCACAAAGAAAATTGTAGACGTTTGCGTAATGGGGAAGGGAATTCCCTCGAGTGGCATCCACTACAAGGGGAAGTAAGATTAAAGTAGGAAGTAGCGTGGGAAGGATGTGGGTTCCAGATAGAAGGCCTTTGTTAAAATACGTTAAAAAAGGGAAGTATGAGGGTGAGGAATAAAGGTGTCCTACAAGGATATTAACCAAACTATGAAAGTTTACTAGAGGGATGCTAGGCAGGTATGAGTAGTCGCTAGTCCCCTAGTTCCAGGTGGAATCTTGATAAAAGTGTATATATTCTTTGATGGATGATTAGGATTTTTTATTTGATAACTCAGAGATTGTTAACAGGAAGATGTCCAAAATAATTTCTTTATGGAATGATTTGAAAATTCAGTGGAAAAGGTGATAATGTGGATTTCCTTTGGAATTTTTATATTACATTTTATTCACTGTCAGGCTGGTCTTTTGAGAGCTGTTGAGTCCGAAAATGCATTTGTGTTTCAGCCTGGCACCACTATGGCGGGTCGAAACAGCGTTGTCTAGTATTGGAACATGAATACTTCATTTTTGGGGTATAGTTTCAACTAGTTGCTTTCCAATAAAAGTTGAACCGTTCCGCAGTCGATGTTGCAGCTTCATTTTGCAGCATACCGCCTTAAGGAGCCTCTTTTATCTTTGATATTCGTGGATTGAGTATTCTGATCATCCCATAAATGTCATCGCCTTTCTGTCTGTTCTGTTTAAAAATCTGTTTTTCGCTTAACCAGCTGTCGCAACCATACGAAGTTTCTGAGGTGCGTGGTAAGAATTAACGAGGTCTCACTTTTTAACGTGTGACTCCTAACACAGATTGGTGGAAATTCAGTAATTATTTTGTTAGATTGAAAAACAACATTTCCAATGAAAAATTAAGAACCATTCGAAGATATATTAGTATATTATTTGTTAACATCTGCAATAAAAGGTGTGCCTAGGGAGACCAATATTTGGAGTGGAATTTCAATGAGAAATATACCTCAATTGTATTCATATCATTCATATTCATATTGGAAGTTTCCGAATATTCAATACAATACGATATGGAAAGTAATCGGAAATTGTAAAACTCCGTCAAAGTGGAGATCTGCAGTTCAGATAGCGACAAATGAAATATATTCAGTAGGTTCTAAAACTTTACGTCATGGCTTTAACGACTTCAGTTTGTGTTCGAAATGTAATGATGATAACCAGATATCGCATCGTATTGAAAACTGTCTATTTTCGAAGTTCTGGCGGAAATGGTGCTAC
Source organism: Leptinotarsa texana (assembly GCA_015342105.1). Classification (NCBI taxonomy): domain Eukaryota; kingdom Metazoa; phylum Arthropoda; class Insecta; order Coleoptera; family Chrysomelidae; genus Leptinotarsa; species Leptinotarsa texana. The sequence continues at coordinate 5,927 of WOGN01004937.1, read as the reverse complement.
ATGAGCATATAAAAAAATTCTTCCGTGTAATGATAGTGGTGATCCTACTATAAATGTACTACTTTTATCAATTGAATAATGTGTTAAAAAAAGGATAGATAGATAGATAGATTTATTTGACTGTTTTACAATAAGTTTACAGGATCATATATCTAAAATGGTGATAGACGTGGTATATATAAATCAATAAAAAACTAGTTTTAAAAGGACAGCACAATATAGTATAACGTACACATTAAAAATATGTTGTAAGGTAACATACTCCACAAATACAAATATGAATATATCAGTGAAGGATTATTGTTCAATATATCAATTAGTGGATTATTAACTATTTAAAAATTCATTAATAATATAAAAACAGTGATCTAAAAGTACATGTCTGATAGCCCTTTTCACAGAGAGTTTGGAAAATCTCAGTTTGATAAATGAGTCACGGCAGTACTCTGTAGGACCTACTCCGGTTATCAGGCGTATGGCCTTTTTTTGAGACCTGAAAATGTTTGCGGCATGGCAGGAATTACCCCATAATATTGTGCCATAACTGATTCGGGAGTGAAATAAACCAAAATATATATTTCTCAAAATTTCTGGATTGACAATACATCGTAGCCTTCTTAGAAGGATAGACCTTTGTTTAAATTTTCGGTATGCATATACCAATTGAGAGAGTCATCGATTGTAATACCAAGAAGTTTACAATGTTCACATGGTGTATAGTTGTTGTTTATTGAAATGATTAAATTTTGAGTCTTCTGTTCATTTAATTGCATGAAGTTGTCGGAAAACCATTTTTTGTATTGTGAATGGATTTATCTGCCATTTGTAAAAGTGTAGATAGATTTATAGAGGTGTGGATAAAAGAAGTATCATCAGCAAAGAGAATAGTAGTAATAAGTATTATCAGTAGTGTGTAGACAGATGTCGTTTATGTATATGATAAACAATAACGGTCCAAATACCGAGCTTTGGGGAACTCCATATTTGGTGGTTCGAAGATCAGAAATATTTGTACCTATTTTTACTAGCTGTTGTCTGTTCTTTAGATATGATGATAATAGTTTGAGAGGTACACCTCTGATACGGTAACAGCAGAAGTCGAACGCCTTGGACAAATCGCACATGGTGATAATTGCATGTTGCTTGATCTCAAGATCTTCGACAATATCTCCAATGACCTTCAGTAAAGCCCTTATTGTTGATTCATTCTTTCGGAAACCATATTGGATGTTTGATATAAAGTTATTTTTTTCGAAATAATCTGTCAGCTTATCTTTCAATAATACCTCCACTATTTTTGAAAAAATATTTATGATTGAAATTGGGCGAAAGTTGCTTAAAATATTGGGATATATATTATATTATATTTATTCAACGAATTATTGTTATTCTCAAAAATGTTCTGAAATATCAGGTTATGACATCATCAACATATTCTGTTTCAACTAATCAACTATAATGAGCTCATCCAATAACTCAAATGAGTTATATGTTTGAAACATTGCGTTTGTACAACGCAGAGGTTTCATTATCAATCAGAAGAATTGAATTTTTTGTTTGATTGAATGATCTCAATAATTTTCAATAATAATAAAATGTACTCGATATGAATTTATTTCCAGAAATTGAATCCGTGAAAGAAATATGGGGATATTCAAATAATTTGAGCATCAGTTTTTTTCACAAATACACCTCTCATGGTTACATTGCATAAAAATTATCTGTAAATCGATTCGAAACAAATTTTTTTCACGTTAAAATCAAAGTGATGTGGAATATTTGAGTAAAGTTTCAGATTGTCGACTGAAAGTTTCATAACGAGAAAAATAATGTTTTCAACTATTTATTTTCACCAATATTTTGGTAAAAATAAATAATCTGTCCTATATTTCTGATTTTTTGTATGTAACTCATCTTCGAACATTCGTGGATATTCACGACCGCATTTCAATATTTCTGCATTCTCTGCAAAAACAATTCGATGCTCACACAGCTATGGATGTGAAGTCACGGACGGTAAGTTGCTAAAATTGTACCAGTAGCGGTTCGTTTGTTCGCTCCTTACGAAAATTGCCATGGACGTAACATTAGATCTGTTGAGCTTGATTTTAAAATAGACTCAACTATAAAAACGGTAATTGATTTGTGCCATTTCTTGAACTTGTTTACAACTACTATTTGATTAGTGTCATAATTAATTTGTTTCAATAACGGCTGGTTCTATCCTAATAGCGTTAGTATTGGTATCTTCAACTACAATGACATGTTGAACTGAACTTTCCCAGTTTATAATTTTATAAATTGTAGTTGCCATTCTATTTGAATACTACGAACTTCAATTCCAGAGAAACACTTTCCAGGTGTTTGTGTTATTACACACTGCATTTAATGACGACTATGACGCTTGCATTTCAAAGATAATTTCTCCCGTATTTAACAAATAGTTTCACGACTACATTTCGATTTTGTTATTTTTTGGTGATAATAAAAAAGCATTTAGAATGCAATCATTTTTTTATATGTATTATTATAATGGGTTGTTTGTTTAATGAAATTTGATTTTGGTCACAAAAACCCTTCATTTCTTTCACTAACATCGCTCTGTTATCAAATTAAACTGAAAAAAATTGTTAGCACTTTTGGAAACAAAAAACTAAATGAAAAACTTAAAAAGAGCTTCAGTCGAACGCCCGACAAATCAAGAAGATGGTATACGATAAATTCGCGGCAAAATCTTCCGTTAAAAAATACAAAAGTAGAATAAACAACGTCTGGAGAAGATTGAAAGGACCCCTATAAGAATAGGGCACGTGGATGTAGGACACACATGAGGTATATAGAAGAAAGGTGCTGTATCACGTCGCACTAAAGGCAATTTGAAAAGGGAGAGCAGACGTTTATAGGTACGAGAAAGTTTATAATTTCACTTTCCATGCTAGGACGATAAAATAGATTTTTCGTCAATTGTAATGAAGCAATAGTAAATATTCAATGGTTAATTCTACCAAAAACACCGTGGAACTTAATTCTGTTCAATACAATTATTAGAAAGATTAGAAGAAATTCCAAAACTCAACGGCCTTCAAACCCGAAAAGAAGTAACACTGAGAATGATATCTCTTCGATAACTTCTGAGTAAAATTTTTTCTGACTCTGGAGATATCAGTTTGAAATGAAAAAAAAAATATTAATTTTGTGCTAAGTAGCAAGAATGTCAAATATTAATAAACGAAAGTGTTTTGGTAATTGATTCTACCATCTACAGATGACTGGAAATGATGCTAGTGAATATGAATTTACAAGAGAAGCTTTTTAAAATGTTGATTTGTTTGATAATTTCTTCACGAGTAGTAGAAGAAAAACTCTAGCGATAGGTATCGTCATAAAATTCTTGCAAACTATAATAGGGCCTCTCAATAAGAAAATCTTCAGTTGATTTTCGAAAGGAAGTACAGTTTACTATGCATTTCTGCTAGTTAGCAAGGTGAATATAAATCTTGAGACCATCATACAATACAGAATTGTTGATTGAAGTAGAGTTACGTATGGGAAGACTCAAATTGAGGGTCTGACTTGTAGCAAAATGAGGACAATTGGGGGAAGCTCTGTTCTAAGTTTATGAACTGAACAAACTGTTCCTAAAATGAAAACAGCATACAGTGTTGAAGAATTTTTTGCGGCGAACAAAGGCCTACAAGAATCTCGCCGCTTGCCTCTACAAAGAAATCTTAACGCCCATTTCTGCATAATATGAGTCGACTCAAGTCGGGTTTGTGGTACCTCAGAAAGAGATCCCATTTTACAACATAATACATTTTGGAATCAGCTCCACAGGATAACTCTGGAGAATAAATAACAAGTAAGGTGTTCTATTTGAAAACACAAAATTTCAATTGATGCTAATATTGAATGATAATGATAAATTTATGCGGTAATTGATGAAGACATTGTATATAATTCAAATAAATTTCATAAGTTCGGACTTCCATTGTCTACTATCATTTAAAATGATTTGAAATCCATAAAAGAACCAGTACAAATGAAAAATTAAAGAGAAAAGCTAAAAATAATAATTATATCATTATGAAATTACAGTGAAAAAATACAAGTAAAAAATAGAACAATCAAACAAAAAATTTAAAAAAATAAAAATAAGGAGATTCCAAGCCAAGTTACATCACGATGTTTCGATTGTTACTATTTACAATCGTCCTTGTCAGAAGAGAAGCCGCCACAATCAGTGCTTGTACTTCCCTGCAGCAGAGGATTATCGGAAAGGATAAGAAGAAGTGGTTCCAAGTACACCATCAGAACCTGCTTCAGATCCGGAAACACTATCTGTATAAGCCCCACGAAAACCAGGCCACCAACGCCACCAAATAATTGTTTTTTTCAGCTAATCCTTTCAATTTTTCATTTGTATTGGTTTTTTAGGGATTTCAAATCATTTTATATAATATTAGACAATGGAAGTCCAAACTAATGAAATTCATCACGAAACATTGTCTAAAACCTTCATATAATTCAAATACTTTTGATATTTTTTGACCTGATCACTAGAATAACAATTTTTTTTCTAACAATTGGGATTTTACTTTTTGTACTTCTGAGATCTTTGTTGTGCAGTTGAATTTATTTTGGTAAATTATTTTTTGAATCTACAATACATACTTTGTTGATGTTGTATGTTACTGAAAATATTAGGGAACAAAAATATAATGAGGAAGGTATAATATAAGTAAAAATTCAATATATTGTCTCACAGTTTACTATAAGCAAGTACATGTCCTAAACGCGTTACCTTTCTTATTTTCTATACCTCCACACCAACGATTCGTTTCCCAAAGAAAGCACATAGTCCCTGCCCTCGAGGATATCTTATTATGTTATTGTGCAGCTTTAAGGTTATTTGTGCATATGAAAAACGTTACAATCGACAATTTTATCAAATCGGTTTAGATTTCCGGCTATTCACTGGTATTAGAAACACCCTCACTTGAAACTTTATACCTTTTCAGAAAAAAATATTCTTGGATTTCGAGGTGACTGCAATCAAATTTAATAAGATATTTTGAGTTTCAACAAAGAGCTTTGTATTTCTATATAGAATATGACAGTAAGATGAGATTGACATTTACATTGAGAGGTTCTCAACTTCTATCAATAGTAGGTATTTCAATGTTGGGGAAGGAAGGTTTTGGCTTTCTACATCTTTATATGAAAAAAATGAAAATCTTACAATCTAGAGAGCTTTTTCTTCTGGTTTGTGTCTGAAAATTACTTCTTTGCATGATCTATATATCTCTGTAAAGAATTCAGTTTGGAATTAATTGCTTTCTTCCTTTCTCTGGAAGATTCCCATATTTTATGTATGAAAGTGGAGATACTTGTGATGTACTGTTTGGAACATTTGGTGTAGGAATAAATATTACAGGAGTTTTTTCCCAACACCAAATGGTTATTTTTAACACCACGACATGTGTTTCGATCACCAAGTAATCATTTTCAAGAGGAAGATAAAACTGGAAACTTCGCGAAAGTAAAGCTATTTATGCTATACAGATATATTATACAGGTATACCACCCTAAATTAATTTTACAATTAGCCTTATCTATTATTTTACAATATGTCCTTATGTAATCTTTGAATGTTATAGCTATGTACAAAACAATTTTCAGCTATAAAAATTTATTTCACAATATTGCCTATCCAAATATATTTACAACGTGTCCTTATGTAGTAATCGGTAAACCCAAGCATATTACTTTAACGAGCTATATAGTATGCTATTTGGTATTGGTCCGTCATCGTTATTCATAATATTATTATGTTTACTCATTACTCATAGGCATCTAGTTGCCTGTTGTTAACTTGTCTAACTAATCTTAATGAACTGAAGTCTATGGAATGGTTTTGTTGCAGAATA
>WOGN01004936.1:0-13635 GCA_015342105.1 Leptinotarsa texana | reverse complement strand
AAACTAAAAAGTTTGCCCTTCTACACTTGTATAAAGTTCTCCATTATAATTTTTATATTTTTCAGATTGTGGAAGGTAACAAATACCCAAAAAAGGTTAATAAATATATGAATCACGATGAATACTTGGATAATAAATGAACAATAAATAAATAAAATAAACTAACATAACTATGTAAATAAATATGTAAATCACAATGAATACTTGGATAATATATAAACAATTATATAAATTGTTATAAATAAATAATATATAACGAATACAAATACAAGTTGTTAGTGGTATAGTGTCATGAAGAAGAATATCTTGAATTGTTTCGAACTGGTTTCATGAATGTCATCATTTGTAATGCAAGAACGTAAAAGATAAATCAAAATATTTCATGAACAAAGTTTACCTATGGAATAATCAATTGAAATATTTATTAAAGGAAATATTTTTCACTCATTGTTGAATAATTGCAGAACGATAACCTCAACAGTGAACGAAACAACAATATTTTACTTATATTTCAATGTTGTAGTTAAAATTCGTTTCAGGAATATTTAATTTGATATCATTCCTCGAACTAAGCTGAAGCATACAACAAACATCAGGTTTGTCGGCGCCCTATCTGCCTGTGAACGAGATAACCAACTGCATATCCGAAATTTACTCAATTCCTCGTATAAGGAAAGAAAACTTTTCACAACTAGTCAGTCGGCATACTTGAAGACTGGCTATGTGAAAACTCTTGCAATATATTTTGATGAAAAATATTAAAGGATATTCAGAATTTTTTCCAAAAAACTTCTCTAACTTCATCGATATTTGATGAATTCTATCGTTTTAACCATATTGAATAATCATGTTGAATAGGAAAAAATGTATTACGGAAAATTATCTGAAAATCATTCCAACTTTTATTTAACGATAACATTCTTACAATAATGACAAATAACTTCAAAATTATCATTGATCAAAGCTCAAACATCATTAGTTCACTGCTTTTCGTCAAATGGGGAGGTATATATATATATATAGGTACGTGAAACGAACCCAATCACATCATCGAAAACTCATTAAACTCTTTACGTTTTCATGGGCATATAACAACTTTTCATATGTATCTTCAAATTACTACTAGAAATGAAACCTTTTCCGCAAAGTTTGCAGACGTACTTCCTATCTCCAGTATGGATTTTCACATGGTACCGATAAGGGGCCGAATGTCCGAACCTTTTGCCACAGTAAGAGCAGACATACGGCTTTTCACCAGTATGGATTCTCGTGTGGGATATCAGAAGACATTTCGTGGCGAAACTCTTATTGCAGATGCTGCAAGGAAACGGTTTTTGGCCAGTATGGGTGCGCATGTGGCGAGTTAGTCTTGTTCTGTTTGAAATTCGTCTGCCACAAACCTCACAGATCACTGTGAGGTCGACACCCATTTCTCTATGGGTGCTCGAGTAGTGTCTTCTCAGACCCGTCTCGGATTCGTAGTGTTTTTTGCAAATCGGACAGTCGTATTTGCTAAGAGGCTTCCCAGTTATCAGTTCGTGATGTATCGTATGCAGATGAGTATCTAAGCTTTTTGGGTTGGCTAACTGTTTACCGCAAATCTTGCATCTATAAGGTTTTTCACCACTGTGAAGGTAGGAATGATTGAGAGCTGTGCGGCCTCGTTTGAAAGTTTTGTTGCAAACCTGGCATCTGTAACCCGAATGAGCTTTTATATGTCTTCGAATTCGGAATTTTGAGTTCACGGTAAAGAAACATAAATGGCAGGAGAATAGGTTGCGGTCACTGTGTTTCCTTGAATGATAAGCGAATTCGATGTGGTCCGAGAAACACTTTCCACATTCTTCACAAATGAGCGGTTTTTCGATTTTCAAGAGGATGGTCAACTTAGTAGACTCTTCATCGATTTGAGGTTCGAGAGAAGGCATACCTTTAACGTAAGGCAATTTTTTCTTAGATTTCCTGAAAAATATTGGTGTTATTCGCAGAAACAATCTGATTTTGACAGTACTTACGCTTTGCAAAATTTTTAAAATTTATGTCAACTTCATTATATTGTATCGATAACATTAACAGGGTTTTTAGTACGGAATCACAATTAATGATTGAGTGTCACTTTCTTTGTGTTCAGTGTGATACTTTTCACATACAGTGTGTAAAAGCTAAATAGAATCAATTCATTATTTCGGTTACGGTACATATTTTAACAAAATCTGGAAACAAATCAAATTTGAATTATGATTTGACATACTTCAACGGAAATGACAGGTACAACCCTCAATTTTTCAAATAGGAAGTATAGGCTTGTGATATATCGTTTGGAAGATCTCGATATTCTCTATTCAAAAATGTTATTGCCTTCAAGTTTATTGCAACAATTAAGATAAAATAAATTAAAATCATATGGTCACGGAAAATCCGTAAAATAAACTCAAAACTTATTGCAATATATTCAAAACTCATTTCATGTTGAGGTATTGATACCATAGCAATGTTCTTTTTAGATGGTAAAAACTGTAAATAATTTCCATGGCAACGTTGGTTTGAAACGCCTTATCAACTTGTTGTGCATGTTACAACATTATATATCAGTATTTTTATTTAAGTTCCAAGTTCGTTAACTTCAAGTCTGACAAATGGTTAGATTAACGGAAATGCATAAAATAACAGTTTTACAAATGATTGGTTACGGAGATAAAACCCGAACACAACAGGAAGTAGCTCGCTTATTTCACGAGAAATGTCCTAATTTACCGCCCATACCTCAAGGATGGATAAGCACAATAGAGAAGCAGTTTTGGGAGTGTGGTTATGTAGGAAAGGTAAATAAGCAGCTGCCAATGCAATGAGTGATGAACTCAAATTATATGTGATGCTTGAGTTTGAGGAAAACCCACATACATCGAATAGACAGGCATCCACTACATACAATGTTAGCCATACGTCGATAGTAAACATATTAAAAGGAAATGAAATTCTATAAAACGATATCTACTCAGGAGCTCATGGAAGACGATTCTGATAGAAGAACTTATTTTTGTGGTCAAATAATGGACATGTTGGATAACAATATAATCCAATTAGAAGAAGTTATGTTTTCTTATGAGTGTACTTTGTCACTTAACGGTCATACTAATCGGCAAAATTGTTGCTACTGGTCAACGGAAAACCCTCACTGGATGAGAGAAGAATACACGCAAAATCCTCAAAAGCTTAATGTTTCGGCAGGGATTGTAAGAAACCATATCATTATTCCTTTTTTCATTGAGGGCAACTTGAATGGCGGTAATAATTTGTCACTACTTCAAAATAATGATAAATAAATAAATACATCTTTATTTTCCTTATTTTTGACAAAGTTATAAAATTCATATAGGAATCGTCAAATAAGAAAAACAAAAGAGATCGGAAACTAGAAGTTCCTGAAAAAAAGATAATGACAACTACCTACTTATACACATAAATTCTTGAAAGCGATAATAACAGTTATCAAAAAAAAATCCTTGAGTTTTCTCTTGAAGATATACATGGTTTTGGATTTTTTTATAATATCTGGAAGCAAATTATAGGCTCGTAGAGCCATATGATCGGGTGATACAAAAGCTAATTTGGTTTTTGCAAATGGTACATAAATATTGCTTTTTTGTCTTGTATCAATATTACGCTTATTTGGTACAAACAACTTGTTTCTATTCTCAAAAACAGACAGGCATAAGTCAAAAATTAAAAGTCTGGGAATAGTTAGAATTCTAAATTTTTTTAATGCATTTCTGCATGAATCACGGTTACTTATGCCACTAATTATATGTATAAGTTTTTTTTGTGATGTAAAGACGTCAGAGCAGCGAGAGGAAAGACCCCAGAAGCACACTCCATATCTTAGTCTGGAATCAACCTGAGCATAGTACAGCCTCAGCATCTGATCAACATTCAAAACCTGCCTAATATTTCGAAACTGTGGTTCTGCCAATTCAAACATTCATCAATGTAAAGACCTCAAAATTTTAAGCTCGTACATTCTGTTGTTACTGTGTCGGAATTATCAATTGTTCTAAAACTCATGACATCACATTACTGTTGCTGATGATGCAATCTTATTGAGTAAGTTTTCTTCGCGTTCAAAAACAAATTGTTCGCAGAAAACCATTTATTAATACTTTCAAAAACATTCTTACATTTTTCTTTCAAAACTGAATTTGATTTGTCCGAGATTATAATCGACGTGTCATCTGCATACATTATTATGAATGTTACATACTCCAAATCATTTATGTACAATACAAACAATATAGGTCAAAGTATCGACCCTTGAGGTACTTCTAATTCGGAGAGGGCCATGCTGGAAGTTACATTGTTAATATCGACATATTATTTTCTGTGATAAATATAATCCGTCACCCATGCCAATGGTATACCCCTTATACCATAAATGTGATATCATTCCTAGTTTAGAAAATTTACAACCTGATCCAGGAAACCCTCAAGTTCCAAAGAATACGATATGGTTTCAGCAGGATGGAGCACTTCCACATTACCAAGTTAACGTCCGGCAATACATCGATACAACATTTCCCAATTGGTGTATTGATGTACACTAACCGAAATAGTGAATTTATTTCATTTGGCTTTTACACACTGTATATGAAACTCAGCCTTCAGACAGACTGAATTTTTTTTAACTTCGTACAGCTTAGATGTCACAGCTACAATTATCCGCATATGTTTTAGGAATAATTATTATCGTTTTTCCAAACATTCATTAGTAGCTATTCAAAAGTGTAATTATTTGCTTTTATGCAAAGATGAATACCAATCGTTGATCATTCTCAGTATTATATTTTCTTACTGAAGCAACAAAATCCGATTCAAGGAAAATTACTGAGTTGACTTCATTTGAGTTGACACCATTTATCATTAATATTTGTCCATAGGTAATTATAAAGAGATTCACAGTTGAACAGGATAATCATAATTTTGTAATAAACTTCATTTGTACAAGAACTTATCCACAAAATATGTAGGTAATGGATCTATTCTCTTACTTCACCATTTACCAGGATACTCTGGGTCGACTGAAATCTATATTTTCAACACATTTATTATTTCACTGAACAGAACACGCACTTCAACTTTTCAATAACAAACTTTACAAAACATGTCTATAACATTTTTTTCCAGCCCATTGTATTAAAATTATGCAGGAAAGATTTGATTTAAAATGCTAAGACTCGATTTTAATGCGGCTCAATTGCATGTATGAAACCTTCGTTTCATATATACAGTTTGGTAACGAGTAAATACTCGAATAATTTCAGCATGGCCCTGCTGCTGGATGAATCAAAAACATCTGCGAGACTAGCGTCTGTGATGTATCTTGCGTAAATATACGTCAGATATAATTCAATATCCATCATGGTATTATCTGGGGAAGTAGTTGTTTTTCGACAGGCATTTACCAGAACCTACTATGTAGATAGTTGGGAGAGATTAATGTTTCTAAATTTCATTTCGAAATATTCATTTTCGAATACGTATATATCTCTTCTAGAAAGTTTTCAGGGATTTCAAAAAGGTTATTTGACATCTTCCCGAAGAGTCATATCTTGAATATTATACAAATCAATATTTATATGCAGAAAGTATCATACAAATTATAACCATCCCTGAATATTTTCAGATTTTATTATTTGTAGAGCTTTGGATAATTTATTTCTCAACTTAATGATGCCAGTGATACTTGATAGTACCAATACGTTAGATATTTTCATTCGGAAAGTTTCTCTCGAAGTTACGAGTATAATAGTGAAATAAAAAAAGTGATAACCAAAATGATAATGAAACACTTGTAATTAGAAATATTAACAGTATAAACTACAATATAAACTCAGATGAAAGCAGAATATTTGGAAAAACAAATTGAAAATTTTCAACCAAAGTGTTAGTAATAATTGTTGTTCTGTTGTTAACCAGCTCTCCCGGCGAATTTTGTAATAAATTATGAATGTGTTAAGTTTCAAGCTGAATTATATTGAATTTTTCATATATTGTTTGTGAAGCACGATGCCGGGCCATACTAACACGACCATTGTTACAAATATTAGAGAAAAATATAGTTGATGGGTACGTATTACAAATTCAGTAGTTTATTTGAAGTCCTATGATGATTATTACAGAAATTAAACTGAGTATTACTGGATTTTAACTCTCAAGCAGAAGCGCAATAATTCGAGAGCACAAAAAGAAAATCTTCTGCAAGAGCAGTGGACCCAGCAATATTGAACACGGCACTTCTCTCGTGTGATTTTTTCTTCATATGCAGTGGATTGATTCACAATATTCTTATTGCATTACGGGTTCGTTGTGAAATAATATATTTTCTCGTTTGCGGCATTGTGGACAACAATGTGATGGATATTGCTTCTAATGTGAAGAAACATTCATTCCTGTACTCATCAACACAAATATTATGAATTCAATTGTCTTTTCGCACCATTGAATAATAGTACATGGCCCCCTTTTTTCACGAAATGTCAATTCAGAAAAGTCTTTAGAAATCACTTAATAATAACTTAAAAATTTGTCAGACATGTTGAGGCCGAACTTTTTTATACAATCGGATAGCACTTCAACATATAATGCAGAAATTCTATCAGGAATTGGAATTATGACAACCTGTGTTAGAGATAGACTGAAAGAAGTTTTATAATTTGGTGACAGCCAAGAATACTAAATTTGACGATTTTTTCATGTAAACCATCAAGTATAATAACAGAATTCAAGAAAATTAATTACCTAACAAATTTAGACAATTGTCGGGGTTGTGAGAAAACAAATTGATGGAGTCGTTAAAATGATACATTCTAGATATATTTTTGTTCAATATATTGTATAATTTTTTTTTAAAATGGAAGATTTTATTTCATTAACAAGTACGCCTTTCAAACTTCTACATGATGGAAGAACCATTCACGGTTAGTCATAGTTCAAGTGATACAACCTGTATATCCTTGCTGGTTTGGGTATTCGAAAAAATGGGCAAAATGGGTATTCGAAAAAAAAATCAAATAATATTCCCATTTTCTTTTGATGACTGGATTGTTTTGATGATGATTTATTTGAAATCGGTAAATTAGTTCTCAAAAATTCGTATTTTGAAAATATTAGAGAAGTCAGCCACACCAAAATGCTGAAACTGGTGTAAAAAGAAGTTCTATTTTTGATAAAATTCTTTTTATTTACATTCTCAGTAAAAACAGGTTAACATTCAAAAACACAATGCAGGACAACTTATTTTTTTTTTGAAATGTAATTTTCAGTGCTTACCAAAAAGTATGCATAAAGTGAAAAATGTTCTAGTATTATTTTTTATACTACATAGATTAGCCCAATAAAAATTTGAAAAACAATTCATCTCGTGGTTTATCAGTTCAAAAATTCGTTTTTTGTTATTATCTCCATTATTAGCCACCCTTATAAACAATTTTCAAAGGCTACAATGAAATAATTTGAAACTTTTCTTGTATCACATACTTGATTCGATTGCAAAACTTTCTTCGGGATCACTTTCATCATTTATTCAATATCATTGAATATCCCGTCCCACGAATAGTATTTGTATTCCTCTGAATATATGATATAAGTTGTAACGCACATTGCAAACTCTTTGGTAAGCAAGTCCTGAGATCATTTTTGTTGTCGAAATACTAATATCTACTTGGGCTCACATTTAATGACCTGGTCGCAATTTTTCATATGAATCTTCATATTGCTGAGCGAAATGAAACCCTTTTTGCATATCATACATACGTGGGACCTTTCTCCCGTGTGAGTTTTGATATGGTATCGATAAGGAGCTAGCTGAGCAAATTTTTTACCGCAGAAAGAACAAGAGAAGGGCTTTTCCCCGGTGTGTACCCTTTCGTGGATCTTCAGTTCCTGTTTTTTGGAGAAGCCTTTGTTACAAGTGTTGCAAACGTGTGGCTTGTAGCCCGTATGAACTCGCAGGTGGTACTTGAGTTTGTTTCTCGTAGCTATGGTTTTCCCGCAAATATCACAAACGACGGAATAGTCATAGCCAAGTTCTTTGTGACTAGAAGAGTAATGCCTTACAAGACCAGAGTGGCTCTCGTAGTGCTTTTTGCAGATCTTGCAGTCGTACTTCTGCAACGGTTTGCCGGTGATGATTTCATAGTGAGTATTTCGTCGATGAGCGGAAAGACTTTTGGTGTACGGGAAGTGTTTTCCACAGATTTCGCACTGAAACGGTTTTTCTCCAGAGTGGAAGTATTTATGTTCGTTAGCATCTTTGCTCTGCTTGAAAGTTTTATCGCAGCAGGGGCATTTGTATTTGTTGATGCCCTCGTGTTCGCGCATGTGTTGTTCAAATGGCGGCTTCGAGATACTTTCAAACTCGCAAATATGGCAAGAGTATGATCCCCTGGTGCTGTGTTCTTTCGAGTGGAACGCGTAGTCGAGGTTGTTTTTGTATTCTTCGCCGCAATGCTTACATTTCAGGGGTACATCCAGATCTATTGGTTTGGCTATGATTTTGGGGGGTTTCTCTGATTTAATCCTAGGTTTTTGTTCTCTTTTCGAAGGTTTCGTTTTCTGATTACCATTTTCTTCTTGTTTGAGTTTTTTCTTGACATATTTGCGTTTCGTTTTCTTGCTAAAAATAGATACAATTAAAAAATCAGTAAAAACAAATGTTTGACACTTTAAGTTCAATTACGGAAATAGCAATAATATAATAAAGTTTCACAAACAGATAACTTGAATTCGAATTTTGGTTCAACTCAGAAATACAAGGCAACTTACTCATTTTTTTTCAAAAAGGGCCACTTTTCTCATATGGATAATTTCGAATAAAACTGAACATCAGATTTCTGATCAAATACTTTTCAACAAAGTTCAAATGAAAAGAAAATTATGAAATTGAAAAAAATACTCCTGTTAATCATTTGTAGTCGTTTATGATAACTTAAAAGACAGGTAATGCGAGATCGCCGTGCCAATCAAACATGCTAATAGGTACGAATACAATTATTATTTATTATATGTTATATCAGTAACAAATCAGACTCTTCCATAGTAGAAACAAATTATTTAGATTTTGTCACTCAAAGTATGCCAATACATTTTAAACAATTGAACTTGGTGCAATTAGGATATAACCTATGAATGTTCATGGAATATTGGATATTTCAATCAAAATTTCACCAAAAATATCGAAATTTCGATTGAAATATCTATAAACACACTAGAAGTCATCAAGCCTAGAGCAGTTGTCGAAGTATTTCTTTTGAACGCCTTCAACTTAAATACAAGAAGTCAATATATGAAGTGTTCTTCAAAACACGGAGGATTTCAGCCTATTAAAAATAATCCTACTCTGCTTTCCCCAGGACATGACTTGATTGTGGACTCCCCGACTTGTGGTGGTTAATAAATTTTCATCTTCAGTGTTTCGGATCAACATTACCACTGTTTGAAAGGTAATGAGTTACTTATGAAAATTTGAATATGGTACAAATGTTAAGTTAGAGATTGTATAGTTATTAGAATTCCATTTATTTTTATATCAAGAAAGATATTACGTTTTGGCTCAATCTGTATGCAACAATATTTTGAAAAAATACACGATTTGATCAATTTCCAAAACCGGCGCCATTAGTTACTAGTCATCAGGTTTCTTTTCTTGATCACAAGTCTTCATATGGATCTTCATATTACTCACAGCGATGAAAGTCTTGCCACAAATCAAGCAAGCATGCGAACGTTCCCCGGAATGGATTTTCAGGTGGTATTTGTAGGGTGCCAATTGAGCGAATCTCTTTCCGCAGTGACAACAGCTAAACGGTTTTTCACCGGTGTGTACCCGTTCGTGTATCTTCAGTTGCTCCTTCTTTGCAAACCCTTTGGAACATACATGACAGACGTGTGGACGGTGACCAGTATGTGTTCGCATGTGGTACTTGAGTTTGTTTTTCGTTGCGATGCTCTTGCCGCAGATGTCGCACAACACGGACCAGTCATATCCCAGCTCCTTGTGGTGCATCGAATTGTGCCTGAAAAGACCCGAGTGTGTTGCGTAGTGCTTGTTGCAAATGGTGCAATCAAATTTGACTAGTTTTTGGCCAGTCACCAACTCGTAGTGGGTGAGACGTCTGTGTGTTGTCAGCGTTCTGGAATAGCTGAAGTGTTTTCCGCATATTTCACATTGAAATGGCTTTTCACCGGTGTGGAAATACCTGTGTTCATCTGCGTCCACACTTCTTTTGAACGTCTTGCAGCAGCTTTGGCACTTGTACTTTTTGATGCCTTCGTGTGCTCGTACGTGAAGTTCGAAAAGAGATTTAGAGGGGTTTTTGTATTCGCACATGTGGCAAGAGAATATTCCGTTTTCATTATGTTCTTTGGAATGGAAAGCGAAAGCTAGATTGTTTTCATATTTTGAACCACAAAACTCACACTTGATGGGAATATCAAGAGGTGTGGGCTCTACAATAACAGAAAACGAGTTCTCTCGTTTCGATTTTGTTTTATACGTTCTCAACCTCGCTTTTGGAGTGCGATGGTTAGTTTTCTTGTCACCATTCTCCATTAGTGT
Source organism: Leptinotarsa texana (assembly GCA_015342105.1). Taxonomy (NCBI): domain Eukaryota; kingdom Metazoa; phylum Arthropoda; class Insecta; order Coleoptera; family Chrysomelidae; genus Leptinotarsa; species Leptinotarsa texana. The sequence goes on along the minus strand of WOGN01004936.1, from coordinate 3,026 downwards.
CAAGTGGACGAAATCACTGCAAAAAATGAATAAATTCAGTGTTGGAAATTTGAATTCTGGAATCTTACCACTTCCAATGGAACTTTCAACCACGTTCAATGTTTTTCATAAGCCACAACTGATAGATCGTCAGGATATCGCTAAAGGAGAAAATGAGTTTCAACGTTATGCCCTTCAGTAAACCCATGATAACGTCAAACATGCTATCGGACCACATGGCACAGAAATACATGTTCCACACAAATATGATCAACAGAAACATCGGGTATATAAATGAATTGAAAACCGAACATGGAAGATGAGCTGGAATATACTGTGTTCGAAGAAATCTTCATTTCAGTTACCTACCCAGTCGATACACATCAGTCTTCCAGACTGATGCGCAAAAAACATCAATTTGAGGCCTCAACGAAATGAGCGGATCAATATTTTCAAAAACAGTCAGGTTGCGTTTGGGGCACTGATGAACTAAAAGTTACATCGAGACTGGTCTGGTAATGCCGTAAAGATCTGAGGAAACTGGCAGACATGAATAGGTTGACTAGATAGTGGGTGTTAGAATACTAGGATATCGCAGTCAACGAAAAGAAAATCATCAACTATGTAAAGAGGCCCTGAACAAATTTTAGTTGTACCGAAATCTTTTGATAAGCAAGGATGGCCTTAGAACTATTAGAGTTCTAGTCACTGGACACTGTCCACTGACAAGATACCTGGATGAAATAGAGTTGAACAACGGATACCTTAGCTGCAGACAATGCAACAAAGGAATAGGGACATGCATTCAAACTTCTATAAACACATGCGTCTACATAGGGTACATAAAAAGTACTCTGTATCGTCACAAACAAGGACAGATGCATTCGAGCGCTCTGGAATCGAGAGAGTCATGGAGTACATCCGAGAACTCTTTTATTCATTCTATGAATTTATTTATCTAGAAGTTCACTAACAGTAAACATCACCAAAATCATAACTCATCATAATCAGTCTCTTCAAACTGGTACTGCAAAGACATATTTATTCATAAATGACTTAATAAACTAGGCATCAGAAAATCGAAAAATTCAAAAATTATCCAGGAACGGTTGACAATTCTTTCGAAAAGTTATCAGAGTTGGTACGGCTAGCAGATATGAAATCAAATTACAGTCATCAGAGATGCAGTGCAAGGAAGATTAACTGTTATGTTGAGATATTTGGCTACTGAAAATTCGTATGAAGAATATTAATTCAGAGCAGCCTCTTGTATATCGATAGTTCATCCAAAACAGTGTAAAAAATATATGTGAAAGTCATGTGATACTTACAGATTAATTCAGATTTATTCATAGAACCAAAATCTTGAAATCTAATCATGCAATTCGTATCCAAACAATTATAAAACGCTCAATTTTAAATCATTGATCTTATCACTAGCATCTCCATTCTCACTCATTTTGATATTTTTTTCATATGATTAAATGAATACACAATATTAAAATAAACAACATAACCTCTCACTGGCAAAATTGCTCGTCTAGAGAAGAGCATGCAGATTTCAAATGAAAAACCAGTTATATCGACTCCTGCAATATTAGATTCAGAAACTACTTCTGAAAGAAATATTCACAAGATAATAATGTGGCTGAAACTTCATTGAACTCCAGATTAGAATCAAATATCTATTAAAATGTTATTTGTTTTGATAACTTTTCCTTTGTCACTAAAAAGTAATATATTGGAAATGCAAATTCACTTGATTTTCTCTATAGTAGTTTTTGATACCATTATTTAATAAAGTACTCATAATTCAAGAATTATGAGTTTCATTATTAGAAAAAATATCTTCGACAAAGTGTATGCCTTCCTAAAAGATTCGAAAACACAATAAACAGTAACGAGTATGATTCGAATTCATAATGCATATCATATGCCATGAAAGAATTCTTATGTAATTTATTTCAGATTCATTTTCAAAATATGGTATTCAACACATTACATATACGAGTTGAAATTTAAAAATGCAAGTATTGCGATTGTGATTACCAATCATAATAAAAACAAACAACTGAACTGGGAAAACATGAATCATATAAAATTTCTTTTGAAATAACTGTGAATTGATACTAGTTGGAAGTCATAGTTCTTAAATCATAATTGATAAATTTAATTTTTCAGATACCACAGTTTGGTAGTAACCAAATAATAAAAATATAATACATCGTTTTAGGAACAGAAAGATAATAAAAATAATATTTCCATAATCAAAGGTCAAATATACTCCACATTTAAATTAACAATACCTGGCTAATACCACGAAGGGCTTTGGATTATATCCGACAGGTGTCAGTGCAGTCTTCTTCACTGAAGTTATTCCTGCATATGCTGTTGGCGATACAACTGCCCCAATCGATTTTCAATTATTGGAACACACTTGCAGACCGGTTTTGGGCTGTTTGGCTATTCGCCAATGCAAGGTAGTGTCTATCATCAACATAAAATCGATGATTTCTGATAATTGAAAATCAAATTCCTTGTCTAGAGATGATTATGATTAAAAAAAGTTGTTCCTTATTTTAATTTTTAATTGTTTAAAATCGATTTTTTTTATATTTCGATTGTTTAAATAATTAGCTAAGAAATAATAATAATAACAATTGCAAATTTTTAAACTGCACCAAAATCTTTCAAAAACACTTTTCTAGGACCTTTATCTCTGTTTTCATGTTTTTGAACTTGTTGATTGGACTAATTTTGGATTTGTCTCATACACACTCGATAAAATCTCTCTCTGTATTTATATCCTTGACCTGGATGTCATGCAGATAGATAAAGCTGCCTTCGTGGTCATGTTAGATGTAGCCTTGGAATTCTAGGTCTTCTAACTGAAACTACAAATGTGCGGTTGGCTCCTGTTGTTGACTCCGTGTGTATGTGTTGGCTGCACCACAAAGATGAGGCCAATAGCCAGAAGCACGTGTCCGCGGTTTGCACCCCTTTTTGGAGTGTTGTGTCTAGTAATTTTTTAATTTTTGATTTGTATC
>WOGN01004935.1:0-13637 GCA_015342105.1 Leptinotarsa texana | reverse complement strand
TCGGAAGACTTTTCAAACAAGCTATCACTCGATACCCCTTGTCATTTAAAATTTTCAAGGAAATGATCCTGGGGTGCAGAGGGTGAAAGGGGGTGAAGTAGTTATTGGTTAAAAAGTTGTCCCCTTTGATGTATCTTCTGACGTGTCTCGGCGTTTTTTCTTTCAATCAGTAGTTTTCGATAAATCCGTGATGGGAAGTTTTCAAATGAACACCCTGTATATGTGTGTACATCTGTTCGTCTTTGACATCACGACGTTTCGGCAAGATCACATTTGCCATTTCCATGTGCTCTTCTTGGTAGTTTAACTTAAACTGGAGTTTTCCTTATCTGGAGTCATATTGAGAGATGTTCCTTGCAGCTGAGAGGTGCTCGGCTGCAAGGAAAAAGGTAACAGTCTGATCAAGGTTGATAAACAATTCAAGCTGAACAGTCACCTTCTATTTTCATGAATATTTAGCAAAGTCTTCAATTCTCTCATAGCGGTTATCATAATTAATTCATATTTTTAAAAATATACAAGTCAATATAAATAATATATGTATGCCACTGTGTGGGTCAACGAGCCTAAATAAATTCCCATTTTTTCGTTATCTTTGTTTTGATGACTCCATCATTTTCAAGTCACTCAAGTTTTGGTTAGGACAATATCTCGTAAAATTAACGTCACAAGGTATCATTTTTAGTTCTTTTTGATGAGAAAGAGAATAGTAGATCCAATAGCGCCTGAATAAGAAGCAGCGGCCAATAAAGAAAGAAGAAGAAGAAGAGAATAGTACTGCATCACTTGTCGCCGAGAGAGGGCGCTCCTAACTTTTTTCAAGCATTTCCCATTTTGTTTTTTTATTCATACAAAATGTATTAAACAGTCACTTTAGAAGACACTAAAGAAATTCCTCAACATTTTTTCCGGTTTTCATGAAGATGAAGATAACAGATTGTGAATCTGCTAACTTGATTTATTTTGAAAAACATTTTTTCCGATTTTCAGGTGCACGTGAACCTGATGATTTTAGAGTCTAGAATGCAGGCAGAGCTGCTGTACGCACTGAGAACCGTCAATTACTACATGACCAATTGAAGTATGATGTTGAAGTTGAAGTATGATGAAGAAGTTGTCACCTTTTCTCATTAGGATGACAGCTTGATCAAGGCCAGAAAGGATGTATATAAGATTCACATGGCTACATCTGTCAATTAGATGACTGGCGTCTGTGAAGCTAGTCCTTGTATCTGAAGATCTGGGATTATGAAGCACAAGTACGACTAGTCACAAAGTGAGCTTGTTCAAGCTTCAACATTTGTACGATGGCACTGATAGTGTTCGCAGGTGTGGTGAAACTTATATAGTCTGCTGTTTAAATTCTGAGATGAGAATTTTGTACTTTGTAACATATTTGTTTTATGCAACAGGATCAGAAACGATATCATACAGTGCTATAGTTTTCTTTGTTAATTTGTTGTCTTAAGGTATTTTATTAGAATGTTGTAAGGGACATCAAAAATTTCATGTGGTGTTTTGAGTTCATAATGAAATACTTTCATTTTACTGTTTAAGATACCTAGTTATTTTTAATATTCGAACAATTATAATAATATTTTTATAATTGTCTTTTTCTACTGTTTTTTATTCGTCACGACAGTGGGAAAAGGAGCACTTCCAAACATACATATTAAATATGTGACCACATTTGTAAATAAATTGAAATCTATATAACTTTTTAATCTCTGTATATCATGTACATAAGTTTGATTCTGGAAGTCGGTGCTCTCTTTGAGGATATTTTGCAACATCTGAACACATGATGACTTCCATTCTTTTTTAAACGAACTGGCTTAAAAAGTCATCGAAGACAAAAGTGAAAATCCTTATAAACACTAATGACTTCCATCTTTTTTTTACGCATCGGATCGTTAATAGTGCATCGAAAATACTGAAAATCCTTCCAGATTTTTTAAATTATCAATATTTGCAGGGGCAGTGATTGAATATTCATTTCGCTAAATGTAACATTGTAGTTCGTCTACATATTGAAGGGTTGAAAATTACTGAGTTTGCAGTTTCGCTATTTTTCATAACCTAAATTTTACGTCTTGATCTCAGTATTAATAATATTTTCTTTAGTATAATTTCACTGCCATTTAGTTTGTATTTTAATGGTCTTTTCTCCTTCTCATTAAGTTTCTGGAATGAATTTTAAAAATTATTTCTGGACTGGTCTAATCAAGAAGGAGAATTTTAAAATAAATGACCATTCTATAGATTGAGTATGAGTTCAATAATTTCTATCAACAGCACAGTCATATATGTCAAATTCTGATGAATTTATCTTAGCTACATGGGAACAAGCACATTTCAAAATCGTTCATTTGTAGTGGACCCACAAATTAAAAACTTATCAGAGCTGCATAATCAAGTTGTCAGGTTTATTTGAAAATTTTGTATTGAATGTATTTGAAAACACTTCCAACGTCCAAAGTTATGCCACAAATGTTAAAATGTACAAGAAAACTTCAATAACTTATTGCAAACACCATAATTTATATTATTCATACCCACCAAAAATGAAAGGAATCAAAAGGGAAAATTTGTGGGCAGAACACTCAAAAAATGGAGGCAAACCGCGGACACGTGTTTCTGGCTATTGGCCTCATCAGCGCGGTGTAGCCAATTGCAAAGATGGACAACAACTGGTTACCATATAGCTATAGCTGCCTACGTGGTGATGTTAGATGATGTCTGGGAATGATAGGTCTTCTAATTGAAACCACAAATGTGCGGTTAGCTCCTGTTGGTGACACCGTGCATATGTGGTAAAGAAGAAAAACATGAGTTAGTTTTTGAAGTGGAACCGAAAAATTGTCAACGTACCTTTACCTGATTATTCATTCCATTCAGTATTCCATTCACTTGTCACCTCTAAAGTAGTAAGATACTTCAATTTTCAACGTTTCCAAAAATTTCGAAGCACTCCCGTGCTAGGAATCGAACGTTAAAAGTCAAGACCTCGTTTATCCTCAGCTCGCACGAGTTTCTGGTTTTGAGGTTTATTGTTCGTAGGGGGCGACCGCTGGTTAACGGGAAAACATATTTTAACTGACAGAATATATTTATTGAATAAAAACTGTCGAGTTTATTCCATTTAGACAGCTGGTTAACGAAAAAACAGATTTTTAACAGAGTTTACCAGATTTTCACAGAAGTGATAAGGTCATGAACATCCAGAAGATATTCCCAGGTAAGCGGTAATACCGATCTTTGTGAACATTGTCCACATGAAAATCCATTGTGACCACTAAGTCACAATGGTTGAATCTGAAAACGTAAATACTACAGAATACATATTTGAGAACCAAACTCTTCTAAAATGTGCTGACCATTGTTCTTAAATGTCCTAAGAAACCTCAAATAACCCAAAATAATTTTAGTTTTGAATATGAAATGAACAAACTGATGCAACCAATCCTATTAGATCATAACAACACCGTGACCAAAATTTTGCGTTTAGTATCTCAAATCAGGAACTTGAAACTGAGTTCGCAAATAATTATTCGTCGGATTTCATTTGCACCATTTTCTTAAACTCATTCAAGTTCCATTCTTCATTTAAAATGTACAATACATTTCAATTAGAAGTAGAACCAAGTCTTGGACCCTTTCCTTTCAAAACATGGCCAAGCACAATCTGTACCTGCACTGAAATGAGAAGGACTAGAATTTTTCATAATTTTCACAAGAAACGCAAGATCTGTGATCCTTTCGTCTTCAGCGGGTTGCTCAAATACATCATCCGCTAACTGGATATTCCCAGATTGCAAATGCAATACTGCATTTTCATGTAGTATGAAAACGGTTGAGGAAGCTATTGGATGGCGATAAACTTGTTGCAGTATTTGTTTGAAGGTGGTTGACAATGTTTCGTGCTGTTCTGACTTCCATTGTCTAATACGATATAAGTGGATTTGAGATCCTTGATAGGATCTGTAAAAAACTGAAAAGAGATTAGCTAAAAAAATATTTCAAGCAAAAAAAAGAAATTACAATGAAATGAAATAAAATCAACAACCAAAAATAAAAAAATTTAACTATTAACACGAGATGAAAATTAAAAACTAGGGGCAATCGAAGTAAAAGAGCAGGAAAAACTGATCAGTTTCGACATGGAAATCCCCTACACCAACGTTCCTGTCAAAGAAGCACTTTAGATCATACAGAAGAAACTATCCGAAAATGGGGACCTGAAAGACAGAACAAACTTACCGATACAATACAAGTAATCATGTAATTAGTGTGATGTTGTGTACGAAACTGCTACTTCCAACTGAAGGGCAAATTCTTTACACAAGATGAGGGACTGCCACTTTCACCGGTGATAGCCAACATATATATGGAGTGGTTTGAAACACTGTCCATTGAAGAAGTCCACAAGAAACCCCGAGTCTGGTTGGGATACGCTGAAGACACCTTCATAATATGGAACTATGGAAATGCAGAACTAGACACGTTCCTTAATCACATCAACAACGTAAGTCATTTCATCACTTCCACAATGAAGAAGGAAGTCCACAACGAATTGCCATTTTTAGACGTATTGATGAAGAGGACCGACACTAAATGGGAAACATTTGTATACCAAAAACCCACTCACACGGGACAGTACCTGAACCAGGAATCCAACCACCATCAATCGACTAAGAGAGGAGTCATCAAGTCTCTGGTAGACTGTGCTTTCGAGGAAGGTTTCGAAAAGGAGTTAGGCGTCATCAAAAATGATATTCAACGGAATGGGTACTCCAAAGTGATAGTGGAACTGATTTTAGATAGAAGGCAGCAGGAGCCTCTCAAGGAAGAGAAGCCGCCACAACCAGTACTTGTACTTCCCTACATCAGAGGTTTGTCGGAAAGGATAGGAAGATTTGGGTTCAAGTATAACATCAGGACCTGCTTCAGATCTGGGAACACTATCCGTAGCAGCCTCACAAAAACTAGGACACCAAACACGGACTGCGATTCCGAGAACTGCATTTACCAGATACCTTACGAGTACGGAGAATCATACATCGACGAAACGAAGAGGCTATTGAATGTTCGCATTGCCGAGCAAAAGAAACACACACAGCGAGGAGAAACTAGCAAATCCGGAATAGCAGAGCATGTTTTGACTCATCAACATAACATCAATTGGGCTCAAGCTGAAATCATTCACAAGGAGGAACACTGGTTGAGGAGAAAATTCTAAGAAATCGCATATATGTTGTCCAACAACGCATTTAGCCAATCTAGCGTAGAGATACGTATCATATGGAAACCTTTAATCAAGCGGAACACTCAACTCCCGCCAACGGTCAGCTCCCGCTAAAACCGGTGAAGCGGTGAAAGAGAAGAGGGGATAGGTGAAAGCACTTGAACGACCCAGTTACGGTCCAGTTATCACACGAAGACGATTGTAGATATTAACAATTGAAACGTCGCGAAGTAACATCTTTTAATTTACAATTTTCATTTCTTGTTAATGATTTTTTTAATTTTCTTTTGTGTTAATAGCTTTTGATTTCTTGGTTGTTGCTTGAATTTAATTTTATTATAATTTCAGTTTTTTTGCCTAATATAATATTTTTCAGGTAATCACTTTTTTATTTCGTTCAGGGATTTCAAATGAATTTATATCATATTAGATAATGGGAGTTCGAACTAATGAAATTGTTGCTGTGTTGTAAACACTCCAATGAAAATCTCACAATAGAGTAATACTTGAATACACCGTTACTTTGTCGCAAAAATATGTTTACATGGTCGTAAATTCGTATAGTTTAGCAAATCAGTAATGGTTCAGGCAGATAAGTAGTAACAGGTTTCAGTTGAAGAATAAGAATTCAAGATTTAGTATAATGTAAATTGGTAAGTTTATAAAACACAATTTTAGAATATGACAGAGATAAAAATTGGGAAAAAGTCAAAATGAAAAGTTTTTGATTATTTATTCCACCGAAACAAATTTACACAGCAAATACAGGTTTTCATTTGGTTTCCAGAATATTGAAAAATACGTCCCCGCAACTGCAAGGTTTTTCTTTACCACATACTTCAACCATTCCATCTTTCACTTCGACAATTACATTATTATCACAGGATGAAGCTATCGTTCCATCACTATTTATATAAAATTGCTGATTTCTACCAAAGTGATTTTTATAAACAATCAAATTACTCGTATTTGCAAATTTGCAGCCATCTCGAACATCCAGAACATGCCTGAAACAAATACGAAATATAATATAATCAAAAGTAATATCAACCATATATTGGTACTAGCGACGTGCCCCGGCTCCACACGGGTGCAATGCTGGTGCTGAATATGAATTCACCCACCGAAAATTTGAAGGCATGGAGAAACAGTGATGAACCGATAATTTTGTTTCATGGGCACGCCTTTTTACCCCACGGCTGGTGCACCAGTTGAAAATTTAAAATTCCTTCCTTATTGCACATTTACAACATAAAAAAATGAACGTACATACAAAATTTCATCCTCCAAAAATATAGCGTTACGGGGAAACAGTGATGAAAAGGTTCTTTTCATATGTGAACGCGCCATTTTTCCCCACGGGGGTGCCCCATTTGGAATTTTTGAAAATCCTTTCTTAGTGTGTATCTTAAGCCTAAAAAGCATCAATATACCAAATTTTAGCTTCCTAGAACTCACCAGTACGAAGAAACAGAGATGAATGAGTGTGTGACTTTAGCATTTATAAGTATAGATTGTCTTGCAGAATATATTCCTTCAACTGGCAGCAGTATTTCGAATGAAGATACGCCTCTGTCATTTGCATTCGCAAAGAAAGGAAGGAAGCACTCAATTTAAAAAAATCAACTCTATACAAAGATGTGTAGGTCGACCATAGTTTTAAGCGTAAGTGAAATTTCACCTCTTCCATTTACTATATTGTGTGTGGGTGCAGGTGTTTTCAGTCGAAGACCCAGAACAGAGATATCAACCTGCCTGGGAACCTATGCGATTGTATTTCAAGCGGAAATTTACGCTACTGAATTGTGTGCGAAGGGATTGGAAGATTCCAACCTCATACACAAGGTAATAAAAATATTCTCGGACAGTCAAGCGGCGTTGGAAGCTCTTGGCTCCTACCGAGCAACGTCTAAATTGGTAGCAAACTGCTAAAAACGGCTCTTCTCGATAGGAAGACTTAACAGATTATCTCTGGTCTTGATTCCCGGCCATATTGGCTTGGAAGACAATGAGGCTGCTGACTCCCTCGCAAAGGACGGTGCAGCAAGCAGCTTCAGGACCAGGACCTGTCATTGGCATCACTTTAGGCCTTGTCAAACAAAGATTGAACACTTGGATGGCAAGAAGATTTATGGACTCCCGGCAGAATCTTACAGGATTGGCTCACTCCAAGGCGTTTAATCACCCATCAAAGCTTCCCTCATTCCCTCATTTTTTTTGCACGAAGACGGATGAGTAGAAAGCCAAAACCTTCCAAAAAATAATCTCTCCTAAAGATACACCCCTTTCAAATCGACCTAATAATATTAAACACATGTGGCATCGGTTTTATAAAACAGTTTGGTAAGAAACTAAAATAATTTTTTTCACTTACCCATTTCTAGCATTGGTTATTATGAATTGTCCTATTTTATTAGACGTTAATGTCCATTTTTGACCTATTGAACCATCTGCCGGCTTTGCTTTAACATAGTAGTGGTTTCCATCTAAGACCAATCCCGATGTTTTTGACTGTATGATGACATAATCATCGGCAAGACCTAAAAAACATCGATATATTCAAATTTCATTAATAAAAACAACTTATAATAATCATGATAAAAATTATTCATCATAATTAAAAATTAACGTTAGTGAACAGAGTGTGGTGTATAGGCGATGTTCAGCTATTATAGCTACTGTTAAAGCTAAGTTCAAAAACCAGACAAAAAAGTACAAAATAATATATTTGAAAGCAAAGTTGAATTGTTGCTTCGTTGAGATTAGAGCTTTGACATCATCTGTTGGGTTTTCGAGACGGCACGAATATCAAAAATTAACGAGTCTTCCCGAAGCGGTCCGTTGCAAAGTCAAGCTATGACATCGCCCGTCAAACAACTAGTCGCAACCAGAGCCCGAAAACAAAACACCACCCAGCACTGTTTCGACCCACCAAAAGTCTCATCAACGGTGCTAGAGAGGCCACGAATGCTTTGCCGTACTCAACTGTCCTTGAAGAACAAGCACCTTAGTAAATGCAGGCACTGTCATCTTCCCTCACGAAGGTGTCATCTATGAGGGAAACAAGAAGGCTCAATTCATGGATATCAAAGTCTAATCAGGCTTCTCTGATTTGTCAGTTAAAAACCAAGCTATGACATCGGTCGCCAAACGAGATTCATCATTATCTTTCACCGGAGCTTTCGCAGCAAGACAACTAGTTGAAACTGGAGAGACCTAGCAACGTCTCATCATTGGTACTAGGCTGAATCATGATTGTATAGCTTGATTTTACTTTCCTCGGAGGCTCGACAATGCGGTCTTCTGCAAAGCGGTTTGAAACAGCTCTATAAGGTGTTGGATGGTGAATGCTTCATTTTTGGGCTCTGGTTTCAGATATTTTCAATGTATCCAAGAACTTGAGTATTTACTAAGAATTTAGTTTTATCAATATTTCAACATCTGAGTTCACTCATATAAATGCCATACATTATTGAAACAGGCTGAAATACACATTAGTTGTATGGGATCCAGTACAGAAGAATATTCAGAGAGTATTTGGAATGAATTTCTCAAATATTTATGGCACAAGTATGTATGTGAAAACTCTGAGTCTGAACAATTATTGTCGATGAACTTGAATGTGGAAAAAATTTTAATCTTATTCTCGTTTATTCAGCCTATCTTATGGATTGTTTGAAACAATCACTACTACCTGTGAATCAGATATGAAAAAGTTAAATTTTTTTTGGCATACATGAAATCAATTTTTTTATCGAATTTTTTATTCTGAATTGGTATTCTATCTACTCTTGTTTTAGGCATCATCCCCTTCTCTCGAACCAGTTCTTTATATTTTTTTGATTGATTCAGACGTTACTTGATGAAAATCCATAGTAATTTTAAAAACTACACCTCAAGATTTGATCTCCACAAATTTTATTTGAAAAATATATCAAAACATGTTCTTTATACTCAGTCATTTTCAAATTTATATATTTTCGAATATTCTGTATTAAGACAAATGACTTATTTTGTAACTATAACTACTTTGTTATCACTAACTAAACGATATATTTGGTTGTTGATGCAATTAGGTACTCCTGTCTGCCTGCTTCTGAATAAATGAATAAATAAAAAAAGCTGTCAAACCCGCATTCTATGGGTTCCATCAAATATGCAAATTTCGAATGATTATTTTATATATTTTCTCCTATCAGGGAAAGAATTTGTGAAGAAGAATTTTTCTTGAGTAAAATATGAACATTAGGAATTTACAATATAGGACATCAATTGAAATGGTAAAAAGAGTCATGGTATAACGTAGAGGTGGAAGTTGAAGGCTCTGAAGTCTTGAAATAGGTGATTTTTATAAGTAAATGGTATGTTCAGATTTAGACCAAATAGTACCAATCTCAGTTTTATATTTCAATACATTTTTTAAAGCATCATGATTATTATCAACTATCATCAATAATGTGAATAAATACCTATAGTATATTAATACAAGGAATGTTATTGATTTTTTAAAAAAATCCTGAACACTGTAACTTTATAAGGTGAATTTTCATATCAATTCCTGAATATATGGCGTCACTAATACGAGTCTTTGAATGATACAATACCAAAAAGAAAGGGATCCTGCTTTTCATCAAAAGTATTTCCTCAAAGTTTTCCATTTTGTGTAAGAAATGAGCTAAAATGTCAGCTTGTATGCCAAATTCACGAACAGTTAGTCAAATGTGTTTTGTTGGCAACAATAGTAGTTGAGAACGGGTTTGATGAAAGTAGAAATATGGGTCCTAGAAACCTGGTTGTTATATTAACGGATATTACACAATAAATTAGGTGATTTTCATTTTTCACAAAAACTATCTATTCATCAATTTCTATTTTGTCTCCTTCCTTTCATTGATCTCATCAATCTTGGGTACTGGAAAAAGTCACAGAGGGGCAAATCTGGTGAATACGGTGGCTGATGCATGATTACGGTGTTGATTTTGGCCAAAAAATTACTAACAAGCAATGATGAGTGAGCAAGGTGCATTATTGTGATGCAAGAGCCAAGAGTTGTTTTCCCAAAAGTTTTCTTCGTTTCGCTTCTCGCAAGTGGCGCATAGCTCCAAGATAATATTCCGTATTGACCGTAAGACCATGTGGCAACAACTCTCGATGCACATTCATCTTTGAATAGACATCAAATGCTCCTGTAAACTGGTTTTTAAGCTAGCTATATTTCACATTGTTTCATGATATAAATGAAATGGATTAAGAAACCAAGAAGGTCATAGCAACACCAGCTGCAGAATTCGAAAACTTCTCTTCAAGTTTACAGCCACTATGTAAACCAGTCGACTGCTTCTCATGCAACACCACCAATACCATTTGTTTAACCACCAAAACCACTGAGGATAGAAAGTGACTCGACAAAAGAATGGAAAAGTTGGTTACATTTTGAATATTCTTCTCTCAAGAGCAAAAATCCATGAATGACAATTTGAGATCTTCAGTAGGATGATTAGTTGCACTGTCAGAAATATGATTCCTAATAATATACAACCTAAAACGTTCTTGAGAAGCTCTCCATATTGAAACGAAAGCAGAAACACCATTTCGACAGAATTAAACAGAATAATAGCAGGTATATCTGTCGGTGACAATATAATTTTGCACATAGGCCAAGCAAGATCTTTCACTATAGAAAAGAAAATGATACAAATACTTATTTCTATATATGTATGCAGAAATTTTAATTCTGTAAATAGCCATCAATTTTCTCCAAATGACTGTCCTGAAAATGAGTTAATAAGAATGATCAGAAACAACACCTCAAACCAGAGACTGAAGAAGGTGGGGATATAATATCAGAAGAGTGAAATAAGTACTATAAGGTTAGTAAGAGAATTCTGATTGTTTTTAATTTATTTCAGAGTTCAAATGTTCAATGACTTGCAGTAATAAAAAAGGAAGGATATATGATAGAGACTTGACACATTTAAAAGATATTGCTCAACACGTCTTGAAGTAATAAGTAAGGTGTTTTCTATGGAGACCCTAGAATACCACTTCTGAAGATATAAAAATTAGTTTGGTTCAATTTACAACATTCAATGTTCTTCCACAATAAAATTGAAAACATAATTTTCCTGAAACGAAACTAAAAATTTCAATACATTTTTTCAAAGGAACAGAGAAAACAAAAAGCGTATTTTCATGAAATGTGCACTAGTATGATATTAACTTACAATACATCGAACTGATACAAATGATGAAAAACAGGATTACTGGACTGGTTGCCATTTTGTATATTCCGGGTTGACTTCTGGATGTGACTTTACATTCACGAATATTTGATTTAATTCTAATTCGCAATTTATATATGAGTGGAGTCCAATGAATAAAATGAAGAGCCTACAGAATTTTATCACCAATCAGTTCCACCTGAAAGATTACATAAATATGAATTTACATTTTTAAGTGCATTAAAAAATCATGAAAGTTTTCTTATCGAACCTATAGTTCTTTTTCATGTAGGTACCAACCATTTCATATCTTTGATAATATTCGTATTTGCATGCGAAGGTTTATTAGAAAATCTTTGTAGAATTTAACATAGAATAATGGATTATATTACCATATTTAAGTCAAGTTGCCATTGGAGTAATACAGATTATGATTCTGTTGGATAATTGATAAAGATCCGAAAAAATAGATCTTTGTCATATTGAATATCAATGAATATCCACGATTAACTCAAATTCTAGTCTGTGATTACGAAACTCGTAAATCATGATAGTCAGAGCATGTTATATTGTGGTATTTCAAGTTTTCAAACGAAAATAATCAACTCAAGCTCTTTTTTTTCTTGATTGATTTGGCCATTATTTGATGAAGATCCATAGTAATTTCAAAAACTACACCTTACGATTTGATCTCTACAAACATTATTTGAAAAATATATCATAACATGTTTCGCTAGCACAGTATAGTAGCTTTTTCAAGTGATTGAATACTTCAAGTTGTTCTTACATTCATATTTATATACTACAGGTAACCAACCATAATTAAGACTACCTCCAAAAATTTACCTAAACCTCTACCTAAGGTATAGTTCAAGTAAACGATGTAGTGCCTCCTAGCTTCCAGCATTTCCCCTTTAATAAAATAGTTAGGAAGCTAACTAACTTTGTCAATCAATAAGCATTTCTATCATTTTCGATTGATATATTTCGAATATATAAATAAGTGGGAAAGTAGGGATTCAAATAACAGAGTGATGATTGAAAATACTTCTGAATACCACCTATTCGCACTAGTAATGTATGGTTGGTTGTCATATCTTAGCCTTCCAGATAAGCCATTTGTTCAATTCAATTCAATTCATTCATTACCTTTTTTGCCATATGAAATATGTTAGGTTCGTCAATACACAAGTAGATATAGAAGGTCATTTATACAAATTATGCAATGGAGACGTTATTCATGAATATAAAAATAAAATTTATACACTATATTCATAAATATAAATTACAAAATATACGCACTATATCAATTTAACACAGATACACGTATATGCATATACTTATACACGAATGTTCAACATGTTTTAACCAAATCCAGAAATTCATCAATTGTAAGTAAGTTACAGTAGAAACTTCCAGCCTATTCTGGAGAACGCTTGTAAGAGAGATTTCGAAAACTTTTTAAGTGTATGTTATTGTAATTTCTTGTCGAGTAACTGTGAATATCCGAGTTTTTCTCGATGTTTTCAATGTTTTTATGAACGTATACTAATATTTTCAATAGATAAATTCCCAGTACAGTAAGTATTTTATTTTCTTTAAAGATAGATCTACACGATTCTCGATATTCTAGATTGAAAATCAATCGTATAATTCTTTTTTGATTAATGAATACACGACTATATTCCGCTGCTTGTCCATATGTGATAATGTTATAACTAATTGCTGAATGAACGAGAGCACAGTAAACATTGAATATTAGCGATGCTTTGCTTAGGGTATATTTCAACCTGTAAATAGCAAAAATGCTTGGTTCCATATTTTGCACACATTGTTGATTTGTTCAGACCAATTGAATTTTTCATCAATCATAGTGCCAAGAAATGTGTAGTTCACGCTTGAGAATACCTTAAAATCTTCTATTTCGACAGGAATTTCTTCACTGGCTACCCGTTTCAATGAAAATTGCATGTATATCGTTTTATCTAAATTAATAATTAATTGACTGACATTACACCAAAGTGCAAAATATTTAATGACATTGTCTGTTTTTATGCAAACTTCTTGGAAAGTTTTACTCCTGCAAATTTCCTATTCAATTTCATATTAACTATTTCCCATATTTTTTTCTTTGATTACCAGAATTTCTTATGATAGAGCAATAATACTCG
>WOGN01004934.1:0-13637 GCA_015342105.1 Leptinotarsa texana | reverse complement strand
GTCTCCAGAGGCTCCAATAAATTCAATGCATCGCCAGAACACTTCATGACACGACTATCGTCAAACTTAAACCAGTCCGTTTCGTCTTTGATCAAGGTGTAATAATGACCAATATAAATTTATCCAGAAATGGAAACAGCAACAACAACAAAAAATGCAAACCAAAACCGCTTCGAGGATTGGAAAAAATGCTGACATTAATGTTTTACATTTGAGAGGGACTACTTTGAAGATGAAAAAGTAAAAATTGATGAACTGAAAAATATTTTTGAGAAAAATCACGTCATTTCTTGAACAGACCTCGTACATTAAAATGCAATTTGTATCATTCAAGAGTTTCAGTGAATTGTTGTTTTAACTGAGGAGTTGAAATTCAGTGTTTCACTAATTTTTTGCTTGTATCTGGACCAACTTTTAGAGGCTCAACGTCTTCTAGATAATGTTAGAAAACAAAAAGATCCATATACTGTACTTGAAAAATACTTACCTAACGAAAGTCCATGGTAGAATAATGATTCGATACGCCATCAATATTTTATTTTCCGAAATCTTAAGAACATTCTGTTACGTGAACAATTATTCGTATTATATCATGCACAAGTAGCCTCTCGAATACGATATGGTATATGTTTCTGGGGTGTTTCCACTCGAGCACCAGACGTATTTATTGCACAAAAACGCATTTTAAAAATTATTTGCGCAACCTCAAGCAAAGCATCTCTAGAATTCAACAAATCCGTAGTTATAATACGAGGAATTGCGCTGATTTCCACATTCTCTAGTATAAATATGTTGTATCTCTGAAATCTTCTGAATATTTGAGTCTGAGAATTTTTGATAAACTGCCCGAAGAAATAGTTAGTTCCGCCAATAATTCTATTTTGAAAACTCGCTTGAGAACATGTTTATTCGACAATGCTTTTTATATATGGGATGAATATTGACTATTCCTATATATTTCATCATCTTTGTTTTATAATATAATCAATATCATTATTTTTCAACCGTAGTTTGCGCTGGTGAGGCTCTATCCCCCGAAGACCCGATACATTCGGGAGGGCGCGCCAGCATTATCAACCAACGACCACTCCCCACACCGTGGGGAGTGATCATTGGGCCCGAGAATTATTTTCCCTGAACAAGCGCTGTGATACAAGAATGACAGCCTTCTGTATCTGTCCGGCTAAGATTTCTGCCTTATTGTGGCAGGCCGGCATGATTTTAATATTTGAGAGTGGAGAGGGATTCCACCGAGGACTCCAATAATCAGAACAACCATCTTGGCAGAGTGGTCTGGATAGAGTCTTCGGAATTCGAAGAGAAAATCTCGATATTTTATCCGTTTTTCCTCCTCTTTTCGGACGATATTCGTCTCGTCAGGAGCTGAAAACTGCTTGACAAATATTGTCTTGCTCTGGTGGTCGAGAAGGACTACATCAGGCTTATTAGCTTGTATGAGCCTGAGGGTGGGTAACGAATAGTTCCAATAAATTCGGCACTTCTCGTTCCCCACAACGGATTTAATTTCCCCCGGAGCGTAGGGCAACACCGATGTCTCGTCAATACCGTAAGAGTACCGTAGATGGTAATATAGAACTCTTAGGGCCACGTTATGTCGATGGATATAGGCCGATACCTCATTTGTTGGACATGCTCATAGCATGTCCTCAGTTATTATTATTATTAAGATGGTAATAATCTAACAGATTTGTATGTAGATTGCTCATCTTTTGTCATTTTTTTCGGAGTTTAGGTGGAGGATTTGATGATGATTTATAGATATTTCAGAACAAAACAAATTTCACATCAACCAGAAAAAAAAATTTTTATAGAAAATACATCAGAAGATCACGTTCTTCAACAAATAAATTTAGTTTGACCAAAGATGTTAAATGTATAAAGTTGAAAAATTATGTGTCACAAAATTCATCACCTGAGATATTGAATCTTAACTTCATACCAATTATTTTGATATTACCAATACAATTAGTACAGTAGGAACGTAAAATCTTTGAATTAAAATATCTGGCTTTGAAATATTTGGCTTTTTATTACTATTAACAGATATTTTAGGATATAGAGCTGATTACTTGAGGATACGGGTTGAATTAGCTGAACAGCATATACCATATATTACGCTGATGCTAGTAACGTATTTTTTTTTAAATTGACATTTTAGGAGACAAGACTTTAACCAACAATGAAAATACTTGGCGTTGCCTGTGATTACGAAGATTATATTTCGAAGTCCCAGTAACGACTGATACGCACATACTACTGATCATGTCTGTCTGTTTAGTTCTACCAGTTCCATTTCACCACGGCCTACTATCCTAGATTTTTTCTCTCAAATTGTGACTACGGCCGTGAAACCCAATGTTCTTACAATGGAAATGTCATTTTGTAGCTTAATTCTTTTCAATCCTGAAATAGCCAATGATCAAATTTGAAGGGGGGTTTTAGTAAAAGGTAAAATTGGAACCTCTGTCTTAGAATAAATTCAAAACAAGCACCTTTTGTCACCAGAAATGCAAAACCCTTCTCGAAGCGCGTTTTAATGAGTTGGCGTCTTCAGAAGATAAAGAAAACTCTCCATTTAAGTTGATGATTTTTTTTCACCTCCTGAAGAAGTCAACTTGGATGAAAAGTTTTCATCTCCTGAAGAGGTCAACTGGATTCGTGAAATGTGCGGTTATATTTTGATAAATTGAGAAATACTTTGGTAAGTTCAAATTCAAATATGTCGGATAAATTACCGATGGAAAGAAGCAAATTGATTCTCAACTAGAACGAAAAAAAATGTCTCCTAATACGCGTTGACAAATTTGTTATTATGTTATTATGAAAATGTGAGAATTTTCCAAAGAAAAGAAGAAAGCAATCGATTCCAAAAAAAACTCTTCACCAATATACAGGCCATTTCTTTTATCATGTAGTAATAATGCTATATTCTAAACCGTAACAGATACGAAGACAATTGAATGGGAAAAAGGGTAACTGTCATCGGGAACAATATAATGGTCGAAGAAAATTTACGGGGACTCTCGCCTTTCTCGAGTTATACGGAGAAAACCAAAAATGCTGTTTTTGGTTTTTTTACGACGTAATAATGAATGTTCAATAAAACATTTCTTTGAATAACTTTTTTCGAGAACAATTGCCCTAACATCAAACTGATATTTTCGCACTCAAAGTGCGTTTCGTCAATAAAGTTAGTATCCTCAGGAGAAGAAAATTGATCAATTTTCAATTGATCAAAATGATAAATTTTCTTCTCCTGAGGATGCTAACTTTGTTGGCGAAACGCGCGTCGAGTACAGAAATATCAGTTTGGTGTTAGGGCAATTGAAAAAAGTTATTCAACTTTCACACCAAAGGTTCCAATCTCATCGTTGAAACATTTCCTGTCAACATGGCCACCATCAACTTTTTTTTAAATATGGACCTGTCTTTTTTATTACAGATATTAACGACGCAATAAATTCACAATCCAAGGGTATATCATATTTAATATTTTCATTTCATTTCATTCGACAACAATCAAACAGAAAAATAATTTATTTTATTATGAACTTTTGAGAAAATTGAAACCAATACAGAAAATCTAAGCTGCATGGCAATCTA
This sequence comes from Leptinotarsa texana, assembly GCA_015342105.1. NCBI lineage: Eukaryota > Metazoa > Arthropoda > Insecta > Coleoptera > Chrysomelidae > Leptinotarsa > Leptinotarsa texana. The sequence continues at coordinate 10,013 of WOGN01004934.1, read as the reverse complement.
CATTAAATGCTCGAATTGACGACCTTGAATGCACTTGAGTTGTTAGTCCAGATAATTTCTGTAGCTGTTTTCTAGCATAATAGGTGTAATACTAATACATGCATCTCTTATTTTTTGTTTGAGATGGTCGATATCTGTAATTGATGTCGAAAAAACTCTATCTTTTATGTATACCCGGACAAAAAATCTAAGGAGTAAAATCTGGGAATCGAGTTGGCCAGTTAATAGGTCCAATCCATTTTCTTGAGTAGGTAGGTAGGTCTAAAATGCGTGGGTCTATTCGACTCTCCACCGCAACCCACAAGAGTTTATTGTGGCTCACACCTATTCACACTCGGCCAAATGAACCCAACTTCTTAACGAAGCCGATTAGTTTGTATAGTGAGTGGTCTTTCAAGTCAGATGGTGAGAGTACGGATCTGCCAAACTCTTAGAACCTAATTCGGTCCCCAGCGGAGCAGACACTAAGTATTTGCTCTGCTGTTTTCCAGACAGAGGCAACACGCACTGTCTTTCGACAGTCCGAGTTTCTGCATATGGTGACTCAAATGACAGTGACCTGTAAGAAGGCCTGTTAGACATCCCTAGTTCATCCCCACTGTAGTCCAACAACTGTTTGGTATCAAGCTTCGAAGGGTGAATAAACGCCTTGGAGTGAGCCAATCCTGGAAGATTCTGCCAGAAGTCCATAAATCTTCTTGCCATCCAGGTGTTCAGTGTTTGTTTGGCAAAGCCTAAAGCGATGCCAATGATAGGTTCTGGTCCGATGAAGCTGCTTACATCACTCTCTTTTTCAAGAGGGTCAGCAGCTTCATTGCCTTCCAGGCCAGTGTGGCCAGGAATCCAGATCAGAGAAAATCTGTCAAGTCTTCCTATCGTGGAGAGTTGTTTTTGGCAGTTTGCTACCAATTGACATTGCTCGTTAGGAGCCAAGAGCTTCCAACGCCGTTTGACTGTCCGAGAATATTTTTATTGAATTGTGAGTGAGGTTGGATTTATCCAATGAGAAGAGAGAAGAGAGAAGAGAAAGGGCTAAGGATGTTTGTTCTCACAGTTCCCAAACAAACATTTATTTCGAACCTTTCTTGGAAATTGATTTTCCTATGTAAATGTTCATTTGTATTATTCCCCCTATAATGGATATTTCTGTTAAACTAACCAATGTTGGTGAATTTTGAATCGTCCGTCCATATAATTTCTTTACAAATATTTCCAACCTGCCTATTTTTTCATCCTAATCACTTAGCAAATCGTACTGTAATCCCTTACATTGAGTTGATGAACTTTGCGTATCCTGTAGCATGTATATTTGTTCTTTTTCAAAATAGTTCTGGTGGATTTTACAGAAATCCTCATTTCGTGGGTAATTTCTCGAGAAGAACAATCTAGATTAGCGCAATTTCTGTAACTGGCCAATCCTAAATTAAAAAAAAAAGATGTTTTCACTGTATACATTTTTTTGCTTGCTTACCTATAACATTTACTTGATTCCTCACACTTCCAGTAACCACACATTTTCTTGTTTTCTTTCTGTCAAATAGTTAAATGCACCATAGTCCCTCAAATTTCTTTCTAATCATCTAAACATTTGAATTTTCGAAATACGACGATTCGGGTATAGCTCAACATACATATTTCTTGGCAAAAGAGGATTTCTATTTGATTTTGCATAACTAAATAGCATATCAGTCCTTTCATCATGTGAATACATCTTTGATATGTTCATAAACGTCTGACAGTTCTTAACAGATATCAACAATTGATTTATTTTTCCTGCCATAGAAACCAAGCAAAGCCTACGCGTTTATGATGGTAAATGAATTAAGCTATTTGGTCATACCAAATTATACAACAATCGTATTTTGACCAAAAACTGATATTTTCGTTACTTTCAGGATAGAGAATTATAAAAATATTACGAATTATACTTGATTAGGGAGGAATAGGCCTTGAAAGAAGGATTACGGCAATACAAAAATTTCCAAAACAAAAAAGTTCGAATTTTCATTGTGTTTACCTACCTCTCGAATTTATTAGGCTGTCTGAATTATATTTTGAAGAAATCGAAACGATTTACAAAAGAAATAACGATAGGACCGTAATTTAAAATTGTTGTCACTGATGGTCGTAGTTATTTCAAATGAAACACTATAAAAATATCGAATGTGATATACCCTTGGATTATGAATTTATTGTTTTATCAATATCTGTTATGAAAAAGACAGGTCCGTTTAAAAAAAACGAATACAGTACATTTCCGTTTTTCATTTTTTGATATTCTCTGAAATAACAATTCCATCCGAAAAAAATGAAAAACAGCATTTTTGGTTTTCCCCGTATAACTCGAGAAGGGTGAGAGTCCTAATAAATTTTCTTCGACCATTCCCGCTGACAGTTACCTTTTCTCCTATTTAATTATTCCATGAAAGATAAAGAACTTTTGACATAACGTGATACTTTTATGACTAAGTATACAAAAACACGTTTTCCTATTCAGTATATACTTCAAACATTCGTTATGGAACTGAATCAGATATCGTTCACAGGATTGCCACACAATATATTTAACTCACATAGAACACTTCCATCCTCAATGGCGAACATCGCTGTTACGGAATTTTATATTATTGCCTCTTCAGCACTAATCCAACACTATTCTGGATAAGATTACATGCTGAAGTACTTAATTCATTCATAACATCAAGTCTTTATATCACGAATGAGTTGTATCTCATTTGATTGAATCTCAGCCATAGAAATCTTGTTCAAATTGAAAGATAGATAGATAGACATATACTTTATTGTACAAGAAAATACAATCTTATTGACAAAGCTTGTTAACAAATACCCAGAAACACAATTTGAGCAAAATTAAGGTTATACATCTAAAGATAAAATATAACAATAGAAAATAAAATTTAACGAAGTTTGTAGACAGAATATTATGTATAGTCCCTTTGAAAATATGTGAATAACAAATATACACAATTTGAACCTAAGTTCACATGTCCTGGCAATAAAATAAGATATATCCCAGTATAAAATATAATTTTAACTATAGGTGTCAATAAAAACAACAAAAAAACACCTATATTAAATCACAGCAAAGTTCCATTGTAATATTCATCAAGATTGTAGTACGTTTTAGTAGCAAGTGCATCTTTAATAAGATTTCTGAACTTTTTATAGCTTTTTTTCTTCCTAATTCCGTAAGGTATGTGATTATAGAGCTTTCTACTTTCATAAATTAAAGAATACTTTGTTTGGCTCGTTTTTCAAACAGGAAAATGTATTTTATTTTCTATTAGTTGCCGGGTTATGTAATTTGTATGTTCCGGAGTTCCAACCATATAATGTTTTTGTTAATCAGGCAAACAGTTTCAAGTATGAAAATACAAGTAATAGTGAGAATTTTTTCTTTCAAAAATAATGGTCTGCATGACTCATGCACTCCCACCTTGCATAAGCATCTAACAGCTAGCTTTTGCAAAACAAACGCTGAATGAAAACGTTGTTGACTGCATAATCCCCAGAAGGCAACGCCATATTTCAGGTGGGGCTCAGTTAGGGAATGATATACCATTTTTGTTGTGGATGAACTCAGTTCATTTGAAACTAGTCGAAGTGCATAACATCCTGCTGCCAATGTTTTATTCAAAGCTGAAATATGTTGATCAAATTTTAATTTGTTATCTATGAAGATTTCCAGGAATTTGGATTGGTTTTTTTCTCAAGAATTTGTCCATTCAAGTATAAATTGTTGATATTACAGCTGAAGGTGAATAGATTTGTGTTTAATATTAAAGCACAAGTAGTTTACGTCACACCATTTTTTCACAACTACTAAATCACTAGAGATAGTTTCTTTCATATTAGAAGTATTTTTTTCATGCCAAAGGAGCGTGGTGTTATCCGCCAATATCGTATGAATTCCTTGAATTGAGAGAGTAACAAGGTCATTTACATAAATAAGGAAAAGAATCGGGCCCAGTACTGATCCTTGTGGAACGCCCCATAAGATATCCTTAGTGTGTGATAGTTTTTCGTTTGATCTTACTAACTTTTCTATCACTTAGTAAGACCTGAACCAGTCATTACACACTCCTGTAAAGCCATAGTAGTTCAACTTTGGCAAAAGAAGTTAAAGATTTACAAAATCAAAAGCTTTCGAGAAATCGCAGAATACTGCAGCTACGACTTCACCATTGTTGAGATGTGTGTAGATATGTTCAAGAAAGGAAAAGATTGCATCATTTGTTCCTTTTTCCTTTCCTTTCCTTCTGAAAGCTAAATTGACAGTTGGTTAATATATTGTATTTATAAAGAAAAGCTAATATCCTTTTTTCACCATTTTTACTATGATTTTTGAGAGTATAGAAAGCATGGAGATAGGTCTGAAGTTATTTGGATATTCTGTATTATCGCCATTCAAAATAGGAATTACAAGAGCTGTTTTTAGATACGGAGGGCAATTTCCAGGGAAAAGTATGAGAATAATTTTTTGTGATAAAAGGTTTTGGCTTTTCACTTCTTCATCTTTGAACATAAAATGTGGGAATCTTCCAACGGAAGGAAAAAACAAATAATTTGAAAATAAACTATTCACAAAGATGTGTGAGCCATGCAAAGAAGTAACTTTCAGAAAAGAACTGGAATGTTTAGAGTATAGACTGAATAGAAAAAAATGTTTTATATCATGAAAGTAGTTGTTTGGGAAGTATTTTTTCTTTCGTTTAATTCAATGTATATATTAAACTAGTTGTTTCTATAGAGTTTTTTCCAGTTCGTATTTGAAGTAACTTCTTTGTACGATATAAATAGTTTATTTTGGTTTATTTTGCTATATTTGGATGTTTCTAATATTTTTTGTATGAAGATGAAGAAATAGAAAGCTAAAACTTTTTTTCCCAGTTATCAGGTTATTGTATTTCATTTCTTATTTATATATTATATAAAAATAACTCAATTAGCTCTATACAACTTTTACAAATATGCAAAAGTCAAGTAAAAAGTGAACAAGATTTCTACTTGTGATATCGAAATAATCCCATTCGGAAAAACAGGTGATGAACTAGGACCGATCTTCCCTATTATCCCAGAAGTAACCCTAAAAACAACTCTTCTGGGTTCCGAAACATCGGATGTTCACCAGTGAGGATGACAGTGTTCCATGTAAGTGAAATTTCATCTCTTGTGTAGCAATCCTGTGAATGATATCTGATTCAATTTCATTACGAATGTTTGGAAACTGAATAGAGAAAAGGGTTTTTGTATAATTCAGTGTTCATATAAAATTACTTGTTTCGAAACTATCTGTTTCAAGAGAGCTTTTTCTTTCAGTAAGTATATGAAAATTACTTCTTTACACAATCTACACATCTTCGTTTAGAGTCAATATTTTGAAATTGATTGCTTTTTTCTCTTCCTTTGGAAGATTCCCACATTTTTTCGCCTGGGCGAATTTAGTGATTCACATTGGATTTGAATCCATTTGGGAAAACTTACTCAAGAAGTTTATTCCACATAAACGCAGTTCTCAAAATGAAAGAGTTCTTGAACAGTGAACTTCGAGTTGTTCTGATTTAGCGAAACGATGAGCAGCCACAGTCCGTCGAGTATTTCTGACATATACCGATCAAATGTGCCAAGTCACTTGAACACTTCCCGTGGAAGAATTTATACCTTTCCTCGATGATCCACACCATCAAGGTTGTTCGCGTCTCCACAAGATTGCAAGTCATGTTCGCGTCCCCAATCAGGTGGATGGCTCTTTTCTGGATGGAATCCAGCAGCTTTAGGGTATGCTTGATCTCCATAAATGAGAATAATACTCTAACCAAGGTCTGATGCTTCATAAAGCATCGAAAGTTGCTGAAGTTTATATAGTTTTCTGGTTCGGAACAGTGTTCCAAGCTTTTGAGAATTGGAATGGCAATTCCAGTGACATGATTGTGCCAAGACATATTGCCGTCCATTTTAACCCATAACAAACTTATCGAAGCAGAAAGCGGAATTGTCTGACATTATTAAATCCGGTTCGGAGACATTTATCTTTTTGAAGAAAACCTATGTCTGGGTTTCACCCCAATTCGAAATTATTTCTAGATTCTCATTAGTGCATCCGCCGCCGATGTCCTGGAATACAAATGGAAAGACGAAACATTACCTGAGTAGATTCAACTCATTCGTGACCTGAATTCGTGATTTTATGAATGTGTTGAGTAGTTTAGAGGCTGAAGAGGCAATAAGACAAGTGCCTTATTCCGAAACATTGGATGTACACCAGTGAGGATGACAGTGTTTCATGTGAGTGGATTTAGCAATCCTTTGAATGATATCTGATTCAATTCCATAACGAATATTCAGAATACAAAATGAAAAGAGAAAAGTCCCTGTAAACCAAACTATCAATTTTTTCGAAATTGTCTCCATTTCATTAGGTATATGTATATTGATCAAGGTTGCAGAAGGAAATCATCATGAAGTTCACAGAGTGGCTCAAAAAAGTGTGACTTATCAAAGTTGTGTTTTCTCAAATGGAACACTCTGTATTTCGTTAGACTTTGGCATACGTCAGGAAAAATAGTATGATTTCATTTTCTGTCATATATATGAAAGAAACTATTTCAAAAGGACTTTTTCTGCCAGTTTGTGTCTGAAAGTTACTTCCCCGCATGATTTACATATCTTTGTATAAAGTTAACTTTTTTCCCTCAGAAGATTCCCACATTTTTTTGTATAAAGATGGAGACGTGCAAAATCAAAACCTTTCTTTCCCAAAAATTATTCTCTCCTAGAATTTTTTTCCTTTCAATTCAAAGGAAATATAAGTGTAAAGGAATAGAAGATCTGACCTTAAAATTATCAATTATTCTTTTTCGTATGGGGGCATGTTAGTCTAGGTTTCTTGGCGATCGCCGACCTGGCGACTTCAGACCTGTAATGAACTAATTCTACTATATACTTAGGCCTGTTTTTGGCAAACCTCATGTGTCGAAAACATTGTAGATTTTTCAAAAACAATAGATTGATAACGGATTTCGAATCAAGTTATGATAAAGATATGTAATTCACTGTTTTTTTTATTTGAGTGACAATGTTTCACGATTAATTTCATTAGTTCATATACAAAATGATTAGAAATTCCTAAAAGAACCAACACAAATGAAAAATTAAAAGCAATAGCTGAAAATAGCAATTAAAGTACGCAAAATACCCTGAAAAGAAATGATAGTGAAATAAAATACAAGTGAAAAATAGAACAATTGAACAAAAAACTAAAAAATTGAGAGATTCCAAACCAAGTTACTTCACACGTTTCGATTGTTAGTATCCACAATCGTCTTCTGCTGATGAGTGGACTAACTCTCCGAAAACTGACTATTTATGGGTCATTCGAGTACTTTCACTTATCTCCTCTTTCCTCTTTCCGCTTCACCGGTTCAGCGGGAGATGGCCGCTTGGCAGGAATTGGCCATGACTTGATTACGGGTTTCCATATATTGCGTATCTCTACGCTAGCTTGGCTGAATACATTGTTGAGCAACATGTATGTGGCTCCTTTGAATTTCCTCCTAAGCGAGTGTTCCTCCTTATGTATGATCTCAGCTTGGAACTACCCGTTGTTATGTTGATAGGTCCAAACGTGCTCTTCTATTCCTGATTTACTGGTTTCCCCTCTCTGTGTGTGTTGCTTGTGTTCAGCAATGCGAACTTTTAATGTCCTCTTAGTTTCACCCGATATAGGACTTTCCGCACTCACAGGGTATCCGGTAAATGCAATTATTGGAATCGTAGAGTCCGCGTTTGGTGGCCCGGTTTTCGTGAGGATGCTACGGATCTGAAGAGGCTCCTGATGTTGTATTTCGATGTAATTCTTCTTATCCTTTCCGATAATCCTCTGATGTAGGGAAGTACAAACACTGGTTGTGACGGCTGCATTTCCTAGCGAGGCTCTTGCAGTGTCAGCCAAAGTCTGTCCCACCATCGCTTTGGAGTAGCCATCCCGTTGAAGATTTTTGATGTTGTCCAGTTACTTCTCGAGACCTTCGTGGTTCAGATACTGTCCCGTGTGAGTGGGTTTTCGGTATGCATATGTTTCTCATTAGTTTCGTTCCTCATCACCAATACGTCTAAGAATGGCAATTTGTTGTGAAGGAAGGTCTTGCGCTATTGATGTGTTTCAGGAAGGTGTCTAGTTTACTATTCCCATGGTTCCATATTATGAAAGTGTCAACGTATCTCAACCAGAAACAAGGTTCTTGTGGGCAGAGTTTAAAACCACTCCATATATATGTTGGCTATAACTGGTGAAAGTGGCGATTCCATTAGCAGTCCCTCATTTTGTGTAAAGAATTCGTCATTTAGTTGGAAATGACAGTTTCATACACGGCATTCTAGTATATGTATCTGTAGAGTAGGGAGGGTGAGTGTAAGCACACAACACTTGGGCCACATGTACATCCTCCCAAGGTGTTGTCCTCCCAGGTCATCGTCCATCCTGTCCTTTCCAGAAAGGTGGACAAGTCACTGAGAGACATCTCCTTTATATCGACAGGTGTAGGCCAAGACTCACCGAACACACACTCTCTTATTGACGATAACTCGCACAGGACATGCCTGACAGTCTCATTTTCCTGTCCACACGTCCTGCATAGAGGTGTGTCCACTAGCCACATATTATGGAGGTGTTTCCTTAGTTGACAGTGGCCAGTCAGAAATCCTACTAGTAGGCGTTTTTCCTGGTCATCGCCAGATATTTCTTCGGCGCCAGCTTCCCAGAGTCATCCAAGGTGATCCTGGCAAGATTAGATCCTTTTATTCTATCCCATCTCTTTAAGGATTGAGCATGGGTGTAACTTTTGACTAGTTCCGTTATCGTCGAAGTTATCAGCACCCTAGTAGTTCCATAATTACTTCTACAGGTAAGTTCGTGAAACAACTTGGCTTGGACTCTCTTAATATTTTGTTCTATTCTTTACTTTTATTTTATTTCACTGTAATTTCATTTCAGGGCTTTTTTTCTTAATATAATTGTCATTTTCAGCTATTGTTTTTAATTTTTCATTTGTATTGTTTTTTTAGGGATTTCAAATCATGTTATACAATATTAAACAATGGAAGTCTGAACTAATGAAATTCATCAGAGCAAATGCTAATATTTGCTTGGCAAGTCACTGAATCTTCAAAGTGTTGTGACCTCTTTCTGAATGTGTTTTGTTACAACTTGGGAGAAAATGCACGTTCTACCCCAAAACAAGTCAAAAAAATTAATGTGCGTGCGAGGGGCGTGTTCGACGTGAGTGGCGGTCTGACCTTTCACCTCGGCCGGTGAGAAACCTTCATTTTCACCGCTCGTTCTTTGGTCTGACTGTCCCTCCATGGGTTGGCATTCCGATTCCACTTTCTTAAGCGCGCTAATCACATTCCTCAAATGTATAGCTTTTACTAAGTTAGAAAACATAAAGAATGATCAACTCCCACAATTTAGAGGAATCTGTTTAAAAACAATCTGTTTTTCCGTTAAACATCTGTCGCCCCCATACGAACAACAACTCTCAAAAGTTTAGAAACTTGTGCGAGCTAAAGACTAACGAGGTCTTACCTTTTAACGTGTGATTCCTAACACGGTTACAGAATCATTCCAGCTTCAATCGGATAAATTCTCTCGAGAAAAATATCTGGTCAAGGCGGAAATCAAACCCACGAATATACGTAAGTTTTAGATGAGTGTATTTGTTCAACAAATAACAATAGCAATAATTCTATTTTCTTTCTATTCAAAACGACTTATTTTGAAGTATACAGCTGTATTTTGTGATATAGTGCGGACGTAAATATTCTCCCCCTCCCCTCTTAGCTTTGAACGGAGTAAGATGTGTATCGATTTGTTAAATATGCTGAATGTGAGGTCTTATTGTGTTTTGATTTGTACTTGTTCCTCGATAAGTGCTTTATGACTGTTGAATTTATGGATGTTCAAGTTTTCCCAAATGTCCATGCGGTTTCCCTTG
>WOGN01004933.1:0-13637 GCA_015342105.1 Leptinotarsa texana | reverse complement strand
TCGAACGACCCATAAATAGTCATCTCTCGGAGGAATCAGTCCAGTCATCACCCGAAGACGATTGTAGATACTAACAATCGAAACGTCGTGAACTAACGTGGCTTGGAATCTCTTAACTTTTTTTTTCATATTTATTTGTATTTCTTTATTATTTGTTCAATCGTTTTAATTTTACTTGTATTTTATTTCACTGTTTATTTCATTTTCAGGTTAATATAATTGTTATTTTCAGCTATTTATTTTTAATTCTTCTTTTTCAGTTATTTCGGAGATTTCAAATCATTTTACATATTAGACAATGGAAGTCCGAATTAGTGAAATTCATCATGAAACATTGTCAATCACCTTCAAACAAACGTAATCTATTCCTCTCATAATTTCCTTATTGAATGTTAATTTGGGTAGTCGAGTAGATTATCGCTACCTATTTCGATCTCTCTCCCAGGTTCTTCCGAGTTCCTCGTCGAAGGAAGCTTGAGCCGGATCGTGGCCTACTAGATGCGAGCGGCGGCAGTAGTTCAGGGGCTCCTCACGTCACATTACGCTCGCCGACGATGACACAAATGTCTTATTTAACACCAAGTTAACTAGTCGCTTGCCTCCACGATGCTACTATAACGTAGAATTACCGGAATTAACGGTATTACAGGCATATAAAACACCGACGGAATTGATAGTGGGACATTTCACGATTAATTTTTATGGGTTTTATGATATCGGACGTTGATTCGCTTGTTTGTTTTTTCTGCGACTTAGGAGCGATTTTTAATGTTGGCAGGATATTTTAGTAGGTTATTAGAAACTCATTAATTTATAATAACCAACCAAAATTCAAATCAAATTCCACATGTCTTCAGGGTGTAATCTGATTCCATTAGTTTAATAATTAGGTTATTTGAATACTTCACAACGCATGAGTCACGAATATATTTTTTAACTTTCGATATGGCCTGGAAAGGAGAGCTTTAAATATTTATATTCCTTTATTTCATATTCACACGAAAAGACGAAATGTTCACTGCGTTTTTTACCTTTTGTTGTCTTTTTGAATGAAATCTTGATTGTCACTATTTTTCGTGTTTGAAAACAATTAGCTATTTTATATTTTATAATAGTTTCGAAAACGTTTCGGAGAAACAAATTATAACACTATTTTTCTCCAGAAGTGTTTTCAATGGGTTTATAAGACAGGTATGAGACAGGTATGGCACTGTTTTATAAAACATAGTATTTATTAATATTTTGTAAGGCCTTTTACAAACACTACAAAACAGGTTTATAAATATTTCTGCAGTTACTACAACATTTTTCTAACACTATTAAAAAGTAGTTTTGTAAAGATACTCATGAAATAATTGAAATACAATTTTATAAGAGTTTTTTAGTAGTCCCAAGCGTTATAAAATTCAATGCAACCTAAAACGATAACGATAAAATAAAAGAGATTTCAAAATGTTTTCTGAAAGGCGCAAGAAGTAATTGTCACCAGCTAAAAATATAACAAATAGAAATGTTGAAGCCATTTTATCAATTTCACTTTTGTACTTATAAAACTGTTGAAGACATTATTTGTGCTTCAAAGATTGATATTTTTACTGCGAATGAAGTTTTATTGACAAATATATATTATTATCATTATTATTATTAGCAAAATACTGCTACAAAAATTCATTATGTTGGCATATTGATTTTCTAGTTAACAACTCAACTTACTTTGTTCTAAATGATATAATCTTATAATGTATATGTACTTTTCAGTTGTAAAAATCACTATACGTACGGTATTTCATATTTTCAACTTATCTAATGTCAGTATTCCGAATTGCCATCATTTTACAATGACGTCGTTTTACAAAATAATTTGGTATCAATAGCGAGCATTTTAACGTATTTCAGCTATTATAGGAATCATTAAAAAGAGCAACACCAATTTTGCAAATAATGAGTAAGCCGAAAGAGATATTTTTATTTGTTCGAAAAAGAAGGATTAGGGTATTGATATAGGTGTTTCAGTACTACAGGTACTTACACAGAAAGCCGGAATGGTAATGCTGGAATATGGTCATAGAAATCTTAAAGATTTGATAGGAGTACGAAACCACTGAAACGATACGTCTCCGAAGTCAAAGATCTATTTTTTTCTTATCAAACAATCTCAGCAGATCCGAACAAAACAATCGTCAATAGTGTCCCAGTATAAGTAGTCACCTGAAGTAATTGAGATTTACGTGCTTATACTTACTTATTATTTTAGCGTTAGTTGGAATTTTCTATGTGCTTTTAGGAACAGTTTAGGGAATATTTAAAATTTGAGATGTATTTCGAAGACCAATTCATAAATATTTCATTGAAATCGATTCACAACCATTGCATGAAAATCATTAAGAGCCTTTTTTATCTCTTTTATTTCTTATTCTTTGCATTGTGGTACGTGATTATTAGTCATATCCTAGAACACCTGATACCTTCAACAAATGTTCACTTTATATTTTTTGTACAGAAACTTTATATGTCTGAACTCTTTTGGGTTCGTATGTAAATTTTGATTATTTGTGTACTCGGTTTCCGGTTTAACGAGAAATTCTGAAGATTGTTTGAATTCACAGAACAGTACTGGACGTCGGAATAAATAATAGAAAAGCGTTAAAACGTGCAACAACCGACACGCCACTTTACCGCAGAGAAGAGAATCAAAGTGAGCATAACAAAGTGTAAATAAAACCGTGTTCGAGCGTGTAAGTGATTGACTTGGACGATGGTTAATTCTAAAATCAAGCTCTCCTAATACCACTATTAGCCCAGTTAGTGCAAGTATCTCCTGAGAAAATTCCTCATTTACAGAAATATCTTTTCTAATTTTGCGTTATACAATTTTTATAACATTGAAAAATATTTTATGTATATATGCGAAGCACAAAACCTCAAAGTTGTCTCCATAATTTATTACCACCCTCAGATGTTAGAACGGTAAAATCATCAATCGGTACATATTTCGAACCTATTTAGGTTCATCATCAGCTAATTATTTAAAATTTCCTGGGATCAAGTTGCTGCGGAGACATTCTCCTAACCTAACCTAACCTATATAGGTTCATCATCAGCTAATTATTTAAAATTTCCTGGGATCAAGTTGCCGCGGAGACATTTTCGATTGAACCAAATATACTGATTGATGGATTTATCGTTCTAACATCTGAGGGTGATAATAAATTGTGGAGACAACTTTGAATTTTTATGCTTCGCAAATCTACCGCATTGTTTTGAAGAAACTTCAAAAGGATTCATAAAATGTTTCTCAAAAAAAGATTCATATCAAGGGCAACACTACCAAGGAAAACTCAAAAATTGTTCACAAAACTCTGAATCAAATTTAAGACAGATACATCCGTTGATTTCAACTTGCAATCATGTTTTTCTGTCCTAATGGAGCATGTCACAGATGATTTTGACATGCCGTTTGCATAAAGAAAGGCTCGCGAATGAGTGAGAGTGGAATATTGATAAATCCGAAAAAAATGGTTATTTCACTCCTTTTGTTCATCTCAATCATTTTTCAAAAAGAAATATATGCCTGAAGGACGATTGAAAGTTCTAGGACACACACGTCAGCCTAAGTCTCAAGACGACTTAGAGAAAGAGAAATAAAGAAAGCACAATCTGTTAACAAGTATAGCTACTGATTTATAAGAATCATAGATGGGCTATGAGGTCAGAATCTAATTGAGCCTTAGAGAATTAGATCAGATAAGATATCACTATAATATATTTTGTTGAAATAAAGTCAATGACAAAAGATTCTTTTTATTGTTAAAAAAGGACTTGACACTGAAATAGTACTGAAAAAACATTAGGCTGAAACATATCACTTCATTAGATAGAGTGTCAATTTAATACCTTCAGATGAAACTTCAGCTATTTTGCTTGTATCAAACGGAGGTGAGAGAGACAAAGTACTACATCATTTTTGCTTGAAAGTGGTCGGCAGTATTTCTTGTTGAATGTTGTAAATTCAAGCTTCCAATAGCTAAATCTTTTGACAGGATTGTAACCTACAGTCATTCAAGGAACTTTCCGTTCTCTGTTTCTGTAGCACAGTAGGTACCTTTTTCACTCTTTAACACATTTCAGAGGTCAAGCATGTTTAAGTTTGAATTATTAGTATCCAAAATCAGCTTTGAGTGATTACTGACTTATGGTGAATTTGGCAGCAGCCGGTTTCCGGTTGTGATAGCAGCAGTCCTGATTTCTATATTGGATTAACTAAATTTGTTGCTATTCGTGTATATAAGGCTTCTTGAGTTTCAACCAGGGTTTCTAATTTCACTAAAAGCCACTGGAGATGTTGGTAAGCCCAAACATGCTTCCTGTTTTTCTTGTTATTATTGATTCAGGCATTGAATGGACTCTAAGTTTCACAGTGTAGGCTGTACGATACGAAATTGTCAGTTGCTCAGCAGCTCAGCAGCAACTTCCACGTCTAATAACAGTAAATTATTTTGGGATCCTTCCTATATTGTGCATTTTATAGATGGCCAGATGATCGTCAAGCATCCGTGGCCTCTTGTCAAATTCTTCGATGGTCAACGCGTCCATGTATATATTAGCCAGAATCAATTACCATGGTGATCTGATTGGTATTCAACGTCCTATTTAAAGAAATTACATTTACGAACGCAGTACTCCAACTGGTCTATATTCCCCCACTGGAAATTTGTGCTGGTTGCAGCTTCTTTTGGATAATTCAAAGTGCATTTCTATTGGCAGTCTGAACATTTGCTTTCTAATTTCGAAACTAGTTTGTCTAATTGTGTGATTTCAATTTTCTCCACGAATACTTCGAGTTCTTCATTGGGGACGTAGTTTTTTTGTAACGGCTGTATTATTGGGACTGGAAGCTTATTTGTGGGTTGTGAAATTTCAAGAACTGATGATGATCTGATGATGATGATGATGTCTTCCTTATGAATCTTTTGTACGAGTATTCCAGATAGTTGAAGCAGCTTGCTGTGGTGTGATGTCAATTCCTCATCCTTACTTGTGAAGTGAAGTTGATATTTATTTGATATTTAATACACCTCCCTCTTTTTCTTCTGGTAGAGATTGTGTTCATACTAACACTAGCGTTCCCTTTGTCACGTTATTTCTTTGTAGACTATTCTAGACAGTTGATTTTGGTTGTTACAGGGATTCACGTTCGAGTAGCTCGCTGATCATTCACCTGAATTCTTTTTACTGGGTGTGATGATTGAAGTAGTAGATTTTGTAGTATTGATGATTTTCATAAGTAGCTGTGATGCACTGTTTGGAACCTTTGGTGTAGTAATGAATATTTCTAGAGTTTTATCCCTACATCACGAGTGATCATCTTCCTCTTGAAGATGATCATTTGGTGAATAAAACACGTGTTGAAGTGTTAAAAATAACGGTTTGGTGTTGGGATAAAACGCCAGTAATATTCATAAGTAACGTCTGTGGGAATATTTGTTCATCGAAAACCAACTCAGTATATGGATCAGTACTTGAAATTTGAATTCAATAACTCAACTATCTATAAAAGTTTGACAAGGTACGTATGTTGGCCATTCATTCAGTTGTGAAAATGAACGTTTAAATAAGGATCTGGACTGCATCATGAGGAGACATCAACAGAACGAGTACTGTGTGATGGAAATTATACAGAAATATTATAATTAGTGTTACTATTTTTATTTGGGTTTGAAGGGCGTCGATTTGTGGAATTTCTTCCAAACATTTCGTTGGCACGAGTAGCTAGGAGGAAATTCCAGAAATCGACGGACTTCAAACCCTGAAAATGGTGACACTGGAAACCTCGGCCGCGAAAGCCTTAACCATTTTGTCAATATTAGTACTAGTTGGAATATCGGAATATCTTGCTAGTTTCGAAGAGAGTATAATGTGGACAGAGAAGAATAGAAACATTCAAATTGGATTGTAGGAAATTTGGTCGGCCACTTGAAATCTGTATTGAACTAAATATATTACATTTCTGTATCCGAAGATAAATGATTTCACTATATATGACTTTCATGGAGAGAATTTGTTCAGATTTTTCAGGATGCACATTTATTATTTCACGAGGATAGGGTTGAAGGTCACTACTTCTTATTTGATTTCAACATTGACGAACTGAATTTGTAATACTTTTTAACATTTTTGAACTTGACTATCTGTAAAATCAATATTCGTCCTTAATTTTTCACTTAAGTGATAACCTAAAATGACTTGAACAGAGGAGATCGAGGTGTTTTGAGTTGCCGTCGCATATTTCTGATATGTACCAATATTGGTGGAATTAAATGTGCCAATTCACTTGAACATTTCCCGTGAAACTATCTTTAGAAGAGAGAGAAATCTCAAACCTTTCTTCGATGTTTCAGGCTATCAAGGTTGCACATGATGTTCGCGTCTCCAATCGGATGGCCCTTTTCTGGATAGATTCCAGCAAATTCAGGGTATGTTTGGGGCAGAGCTCCATACATGAGGACAATACTCCAAAGAAGGTCTGATCTGAGCTTTATAAAGCATCAAAAGTTGCTGAGGTGTGTACCGTTTTCTAGTTCGGAACAGTATTCTAAGCTTTTGGGAAGCAGCTTTTGCAATTCCAGCGACATGATTGTGCCAAGACATATTGGTGTCCCTTTTAACCTACAACAAACTTATCGAAGCAGAAAGCGAAATTGTCTGACCTGACATTATTATATCCGGTTCGGAGATATTTACCTTTTTGGAGAAAACCGATGCCTGGGTTATTGTGGCATTGAATTGAACTTGGTTACTTTCACCCCAATTCGAAATTACTTCTAGATCCTCGTCAAGATATGAAATCTCCTGCTGCCGGTGAAGATGTGTATCCGCCGCAGATGTCCTGGAACCCCAATGGAATGACGAAACAAGTGTGCTGTCGTCAGTAAAAAATCATTTGAATTCTTGTTTTTTTCCAATAAGTCGTTGATATACAATAGGAATATACAAACTTTTTCATAGGCAGTGTTTTCACGTTTTTAGATATGAATATTTAGTAGTTTGAAGCTACTAGACTACTTGAGTCCAAAATAAGGAGAGCAGTTTCGGAATTATCCGAAAAGAACCGGAATAAGGCAAATGTTGAGTTAATTTTTTCCTGTCATCATTAAAGGGGAAACTAAAAAATCTTTTTCATTATTTTTCCAATTGTTCCACTTACATATTTTTAATTCAACTTTTCGTCTCCGAAAAACCATCATAAATTTTTTATATGGGCTGTTATAAGTTGACCTTTTTGGCGACAATTTCACTGATGTAGCACACATAGTAGGAAATTCTCATTTTCAAACGTCACAAGCTACAGAACGGACAACTTTTTCCTAATTTATCCGACTATGTTTGTCTACGGATTCCGATTTTCCCATGCTAGCCTTCCTTACCTTGGACACAGTATATTCACTAATAATCACTTTTTTATATTTCGTTATATGGCTATTATTTTTAAACAAACATTCTATACATGCTTCATATTTGTTATAGCGTGATATAATTCAATTTGCAATGCGACGTTACGTTCATTAGATTTGCTATACAGACCTCTAGTTTTTTCATCTATTTTTGTAGCCCCTGTAATAACTAATACAGCTATGTATTGCAATACATATATTTGTTCTCGAGAAAACATTGTAAATATTTGTGTAGTCTTAAACAGGTAAAAGCCAATATCTTAGAACTCAAAAATACATCAGCCCCACACATCTCGTGCAAAATCGCATGTAGAGATGAACGCCTATGCCTTTCAGATTTTTTTTGTAACAAATATTTGTTTCTGATGTTTTCTGGCAAACAAAAATAGTGGAAAGAAAATTGAAATGAATTGATTTGTTTAAATGGGGCTATGAATTAACAGAACATGTATAGTTGTCAAATTTACTATGAGTACGTTCACCTGACCTGAGCCTTCTTGACTTTTCATTATAGAACTTCATTGAAGACAAGGTAGAGAATATTAACAAATTGAAAGAAAAATAATGAGGGCTTGCATGGCTATGACTCCATAAGAAAAGTGATTATTCTAGTTACCCAAAATAGAAAAATTTTGTCCAATTTAACCGACCTCGTAGATCCCAGCGTTTCTGATATATCAATAGTGGAATCAGCAAAAAAATATGGCCTGTAAAAAATATTAATGAATGTAAAGAAAACACTTTCGCTCACCAATCAGGAAGTGACAAAAACCATTGCATGAATTGATGTTTTTTTCACATATTTATTGAAAAAGTGTTTCTGAAATAGTCCGTGTTTTATTTTTGGTTTTCAACTTGCTCGTTTCACATAAATTTTCGTTCAGATATTCATTCCGTATCCCATGAGTTTCTGTTCTGAATTCTAACTTTTCGACTGAAATGACTGGTCTATAATATTCTTCAAAGAAAGAAGTTCATGGGTAGGCAAGGTACGGAGGCAAAAAACAGTCACGTATCACCATAGCACGTGTACCAAGTGTGCTGGGCTTGTGTTGGAATGCTAAGTTATTTTCTATACAGACTAGTTGGTTCTTTTCTAGCAATGAGATTGACGTAGACATGATGATCGTACTGCAAAATTAATTCATCGATAAATTAGTCGGTTTGGATACGGCGAGAAGAATTCAAAAGTTATTCGCACTTTACCGCATGTACATTAAATATGGGAGTGGCTATATACAGGGTAACTGGTTAACATACAGGGTGGACCAATAAAAAAACTCATCCGATTTGTCATACTTGAAGTTGAGGCAAAAAATCGCTCGGGCCCATACGTATTTATTTTGAAGGGAACATTTTTTGACCATATTTCCAACCTCCTCACCTCCACCCATTCGGCGGGCTGAAAAACAACCCTGAAATCTTATACAGGGTCAAGTGATACCTAGTCGAAAGTCAGTTAATTCCTTTTTTCAACTCTGCTTATAGGGTACCCATGAATACGTGGAAAATATGGAATATTCAGAGAAAAAAAATTGGAAAAAGCTGAGGTAAAGTCAGGGCATTACGTTTCTAATACACAAGAAATTTTCCCAAATTTTTTTAAATTTCAAATAATTAATTATCCATTATATCAGTATCACATCAA
This sequence comes from Leptinotarsa texana, assembly GCA_015342105.1. Lineage (NCBI taxonomy): Eukaryota > Metazoa > Arthropoda > Insecta > Coleoptera > Chrysomelidae > Leptinotarsa > Leptinotarsa texana. The sequence continues at coordinate 4,538 of WOGN01004933.1, read as the reverse complement.
AAGTATTTCAATTCATGTAATTTTTTTTCATCTGACGTCTGAATTCAGGCCTGAAGTGTTTGGAGTTCTTGCATTCTGGTTTCATATTAGATAAGGTAAATTTAATTCATTTCCAAATATTCTGAAGACAGAAAAGCCATGTGCAACCACCCATTTCTTAAAAAAAGTCAAAAGACAATGCATCTACCATATTTATAAAGGACCTGCAGCAGCCAAGATCGGAAACAAAGGCTACTGACACATAACTTTGTACAAACCAACTAATGAAGACAATGAGCTCTCTTTTTTTGAAACTGCGCGAAGTGATCCGATGTTTCCGCGTTTAGCAACCATGGTTTGCATATTTTTATAAAAGACATTTCGTCTGCCACTGCGACAGATACGGCAACTGTGGACATGTTACCTTGTTTCGAGGCTAAACTGAAAATGGCTTTGGTGCGTTTGTAATTATAATGGGACTAGGTATCGGACGGCCGACTACTCATGTACCTGATTGGTCCAACACTTTTACAATTATTGGAAGAATCTTCGTGTAATGAAGTGCCAGTATCCAATATTTGTTGATGTTTGGGTTCTCTTTTTTGCCATGACATTGCCTTTGAACGCACTGAGTTCGAATGCAATTCATGGCTGTCCTCTAAGCAAATTGTCAAAACCGACTCTCCTCAATAGGAATACTTAACTGGCCTGGAAGGCAATGAGGCTGCTGACATCTTTGCAAAGAAGGGTGCTGCAAGCAACTGCAACGGACCAGAACCTGTCATTGGAATCGCTTTAGGCTTTGCCAAACAAAGATTGAACACCTGGCTGGCAAAAAGATTCATGGACTTGTGGCAGAATCTTCCAGGATTGGTTCACTTCAAGGCTTTTATTCACCCTTAGAAACTTGATACCAAACAGTTGTTGAACTACAGCAGGGGTGAACTACGATGTCTAACAGGCCTTCTTACAGGCCACTGTCATTTGAATCATCATATGCAGAGACTCGGACTGCCGGATGACAGTGTGTGTCGTCTCTATTTGGAAAATGAAGAAACAGCAGAGCTCATACTTTTTGCTTGCTCCGCTTGGGACCGAATCATGGTTTTTAGAGTTCGGCAGAGCCGTACTCTTACCATTTGACCTGAAAAGCCACTCACCATATAAACTAATCGGCTTCGTTAAGAAGTTGGGTTTAATTGGTTGAGTGTGAATGAGCCACGATGAACCTAACCTAACCTCTGAGACAGCCACGAAAGCGTGTTCTGCATCTGCTAATTTATCTAATTGTCCATAGCGGCAACATCTTGTATGCTCAGTCATGAGCCTTTAACGCGTCTTTTCGTGGTTCCGATGTTGAACGAATCATAACTACACGGTATTCGGTATATACCTAGGGTACTGAATGGATCACCGGGGTCTTCTGCTGACCAAAAACTATCCTTTTTTGTTTTTATGTTCTTCCATTGACCATTCGCTCCAGTATCACCGTGGAGTATCTCTGTGTGGGTCGTAAGGCTCGAATGATTTCAACCTTGTTATATCCGTTACCTAGTATAGCATTCTCCAGATTTGCCTTTGTAGCCTTTTCGGTTCGCAGATACGTCTTGCGTTCTCTACCAGAGTCATAATAAATCCACTCTCCCGTCGTTTCACTGATATATCAAAAAAAGCGATTCTCCCTATATCTTCTTTCTCAATTGTGAACAGAATTTTCGGATTCCTAGAATTCAATTCCTCTTCCTCATGACTCCAAATCACGAAGGTATCATCAACATATCGTAGCCACCAGGAGGGTCGGAATGAATATTCTAAAGCTCGTATTTCGAATTGTTCCATATAGAAGTTGACTTGATGGAATGTCCATTCCAACTCATTCTTTCTGTTCACAGAATGTTCCATCCCACTGGAAGTATGTTGATGTTGAGCAATATTCAAATGAGTCGGTGATGTCTGGAAAAAATAACCTGCTGATGGGTTGCAAGGTTTCACTAACCGAAACCATTGTGAACAGAGATAGGATATTAACACTCACCAACATTCTTCTCAATAAAGTGAGCTGAGACTCTGACGAATGAGTTTGTTTTCCTTTTAATAGCCATAGCAGACTAAATAAATACTTGTCATCTCATTCGTCGGAGACCTTATGGTACTGACGATCGGTCTCAGTGGGACATCTAGCGTTAGTCCATTTAAACGAGGTGGTAACGATCCCTTCACATCCTGGTTATTAGATAATGCACGAATTAGCTGGTTAATCTTTCTCAAGACGCAGTTGGTCGTATCTTGCTTGAGCACGTTATGTGTTGGGGTCCAGTAGATTAACTTATCTTTTTCTATAGTCGTGTTCGTTCATCACAACGATGGTATTCCCTTTGTGTCAGTACGTAAGATCAGGATATTCTCATTATTGTTCAGATTTTTCAAGACTGCTCTTTCTGTACGTGTCGTGTTGGGCTCAGGAGGTATAGCTCTCGATTCAGGACCCTCATTGTCTCGATGCAGATTTACTCCACTACCGTGATCGGTAACCCACGGTTTTCTTTTTCTTCATTGGTGATTATATCCTCTTTTGGAATTATGGGTGGTGTGAGAGCCAAATATTTTCCTTTAGCTAAAAGCCTGGTTTCTTCCAGGGATAGTTTTCTAATGGAGAGATTGACTTCTATTCTTTCGATATATCGCTATGTTGGTGATCTGCAGCGTTCTATATAGTAGCAAACTTATTTTTGTGTCTTTCAGTGGTTGATGACTTGACAGCTTGTATGTATGGTGAGTGGTCTTCAGGATAGATGGTGAGAGTACGGCTCTATCGGTCCCCAGCGGGGCAAGCACAAAGTACATGCTCTACTGTTTCATCGTTAATGATACTTGATACCCGTGACAACCTTCCCATATGAAGGTTTTTGCACGTCAGCTACACCTGACCATACCTTAGATTCAACCGTGCAGGGATTTTCCGCCTCTGGTTTTGGTGAATCATCACTTGAGCGCAAACGTTTGCCAACCTGTTCATGGGGGGGTTTGTTCCTCCATCTGAGACAGATTCTGCATACGCCGCTCAAGAATTTGGTGCAAGGCGGTGTCATAAGATACCCTGCTCTTGAAAAGACGACTCAGTCGTTTCCTGGCTGCACCACCAAACCTTTTTTTAGGTTCAGTTATTGGATCAGGAGCTGGAGAGTGTTGAGAAGCTCTCGCTCCTGATCTAAATTTACAGGGAGGTCAGTTGGAGTCGTAAGCGAGACATTCATCTCCTCTGTAGACTCAGCGTCAGAAAGAATTTTACTCTATCCATAAAAGTCTCACGAGTAGCTAGGAAAAGAAGGTCAATCTCGGCAGAGCCCCGCATTACCGTGACAAGGCGATGCTATGACGAGAGGGCGCCCGGTGTCTCGAAGGTTCCGTAGAGACAGCTGATAGGCTCAGTGTCATTCATTCTCTCGGCAAACACGCTTTAGGATTAAGCCATCGTTGGGATGCCATTTAGTTAGGGAATAACAGAAACACAAGTGATTCTGTCGTTCCCGTATCCAGCGGGGCTACGTGGAAGCAGGCATCCGATGGCCGATTTGCTCAACCCTCACATCCCAAGCCAATGCCCTCGCCAAAAATAGCATGCACAGTGGTTCAGGCGGTGAAAGATGAACAAAGACAGCCAACCCGCCGACTCGACAGCTTCCATAATTTTATGGTTTAGATGGTCAATCTTCCCAAACCATTTCAGTTTAATGCATTTCCTAATCTTAAATTCATATAAAACTAGAGGATAGTATCCGATGCTTTTCAGAGAAGCTGCAGAAATATATAAACATTTGAAGACCATTTTCAGTTGGTGCATTGCAGCAAGGTAGATCAATTCCACCGTTACCGTATCGCCTTTGATAATACCAGCCGCAATAGCTGGCGAAACGTTAGGTATTAATACCTGCAGATTACGGCTAATAAGCCTGGAAATATCGGACACTTTTTAGACACCGTCTGCCTATGAATACCATGATACAATATAATATCTGGTCAGCTAAAAGTCCACTGGTATTGGGCAAATCCTTTTTGGTTAGCTTTATATAGTCATAATAGTGTCATAATATTGAAGGGGTTATATTTTTTAGGAGTGATTAATTTTTTTAGAAAGAAAGTTTTTGGCTTTCTACTACTCCATCTTGATACAAAGAAAGAAGGATGAGGGAATCTTCCAAAGAAAGGAAGGAAGTAGATCATGCAAAGAAGTAACTTTCAGACACAAACTGATAGAAAGTCCTACTGAAGCAGCTACTTTCATATAAACATTGAATTACACGAAAGAAAAATTCTTTCGAAACAAATACTTTTCTTTATTCAGTTTGTATTTCAAATATTCGTTGTGGAATAAAAATCAGATATCTTTCACATGAGTTCTACTTTAAATGAGTGGTAATAAATTGTACTTGCCTTAGGGCAAGTGTCTTAAGGTGAAACACCAGTGTTTACCAGTGAGGATGGCAATATTCTATGTGAGTACAATTTGTTACCATTCATTTAAAGTAGAACTCATGTGAAAGATATCTGATTTTTATTCC
>WOGN01004932.1:0-13638 GCA_015342105.1 Leptinotarsa texana | reverse complement strand
AGCAATCTAATACCATTTATGTATTTAAAACGAGGATCAGTAAACATATCCAGTCACTATAAATCACCAGAATGTATTACAACATAATCAATCTTGTACATACGAATTTATATACATTAAGTGGATTATTTTATTTTTTACTATTTATTACTTTTCTTTTTATTATATAACTATCAGTAGTATAGAAACATGTTTGTATAGCTATTTTTTCATTTTCATATTAGGACATGTCCTACTAAAGAAATAAAGTTCTTCTTCTTCTTCATTCACAGGATATCCATCAAAAACAACAATTGCATTCGGCCCATAATGCCTTGCAATATATTGAATGTAACTGGCACAAATCATTGCAATATATTGAATGTAACTGGCACAAATCATTGCAAATAAATTGTGACGGCTCCACATAACACGATGAAGCAAGAAGCCACCGTCAACAACGTGTATAGTTGTGCCATCTCTTTTAGAAAAAAAGTATCACATAAGTGTTTCATATATAGCGATCTTCGTTTTAATCCGCGCTGAAATTCTCATTTTGTTGAACATTGCAAGCAACCACTAATTTTGAGGCACCGTAGAGCGGAAACTATTGGTCGTAGACAAAAAAACTATTTCTACCATCCCACCAAATTGCGAATAGACTCCCTTATTTTCGACCCTCTGCTTGGACTAATTATGTTTCGTCTGTGTTTTTGTAAACACAGTTCGCTATGTGGAAACGTCTGGCGATAATTACAAGCAACTATTCAGTTCACTATTTTGATATGGTGTATGACTTCATGTGACATTATTACTTTATTAAGAGTGTTGATGTGTGGTGGGTATAAATTACGATGATCTCAATTCTCCGTTCACTCCTATGTTACCAATTATCAAACCTGCCATAATTTTATCCGTTCCATATAAAAAGCCGCAGGCCATTAATAACATCTTCTAGAGAAGGCATGAAGAAAACTGTTCGTGTAGTGGAAACAACAAAAAATTTACACAACAAAACATGTAACTCAGACCAGTTTTTGTCTGTTTGGTAGAATTCTAGTTCGTTGTGAAACTAAACAATTTTTTGTTTTTGTTTTTGGAAACACTCACAAGCGAGTCTGTTTAGTGGAGAACAGCCTTCAGAACAGAATTTTTTTGTTTTTGTTTTTGGAAACACTCACAAGCGAGTCCGTTTAGTGGAGAACAGCCTTCAGAATAGGGAGAACATTAGAGTACCCCAATTACGGTAAATGGAACTTCCATTTTGTGCATTTAGAAACTTAAGTTTCTAACAACTTAACCATGCCACACAGTCCCCTACGGCTCTGAGGAATGATTGATTCTCTACAGCCCCCTACGACTCTAAAGAATTATTCTTCACATCCCCCTATGCCTTTGAGGAATATATCTGATAGATCAGAGCTTCGGAAAGGATACACCAAAATATGTCCTGAGGGGTCCAATTAAAACTTAGGACTTCAGAATAGCCGATATTTCATTTTGATTACCTTTTCTATAATGATGCAGGGTGGACCTTCTTATCGAATAGTGTTGTCGTCATCGATATTTCCACATGGAACACCCATATTTTTTAAATCAAATTAGTACAGAGTGTGCAACAGTAAAAAATATGTTTTCAAAATTCAATTATATAGTATGCGTCACTATATTACAAAATACTACACGAAGAATAAACGTAAACTAAAATAAGTTTACTAAATTTTTTTTGTGACTGTCACTCTATATATTAAATTATAAATTTGAAAGATTTCGAATTAGGATAAGAAACGACCTGTCGGGGGAATTTTGATAATGTTATTTATTCAGCTCATAATGGATTCATGAGTTACTTTATGTAGATATATAGGTTCTCCATCTCTTAACATTGAAAGGGAGCAAGATATCAATGTCGGACAAAATTCATATGAAGAGGCATCATTTTTAGTACTTTTTGATAAGATTTCTGTTAACTCGTCACCGAGGTAGGGTTAACAACTTTTTTCAATAGGCGTGTGATACCTTGTTTGATAGGCATGTCAATTCTCTATCCAATTACTTTTCGAAATTGGCCCAGCCTTTCTTGAGTAACGAGCAATTTTATATTCATTTCAAGAACCAACAGAAAAAAATGTAAATGAAACTTCCTGACAATAATGAAGTCTGTTAACAAATAAATTTAATATATGCGACAAACTAATTGGTGGTTGACAATGTTTCGTGGTGTATTTCATCAGTTCGGACTTCCATTGTCTAATATAATATAAATTGATTTGAAATCCCTGAAAAAAAAAGAAGATGGGGACTTGAAAGATAGTACAAACTTACCGATACAAGTAATCATAGAATTACTATGATGCTGTGTATGAAACTGCTACTTCCAACTGGAGGACGAATTATTTACGCAATATGAGGGACTGCCAATGGGATCGCCATTTTCACCGACACGACACCTTCATAATATGGAACCATGGGAATGCAGAACTAGACACTTTCCTGAAGCACACCAACAACGTGAGTTCTTCCATCCCTTTCACAATGTCGAAGGAAGTCCACAACGAATTGCCATTCTTAGACGTATTGGTGAAGAGAACTGACACTAAATGGAAAACGTCTGTATATCGAAAACCCACTCACATAGGACAGTATCTGAACCAGAAATCCAACCACCACGAATCGACTAAGAGAGGAATCACCAAGACTCCACTAGATTGTGCTTTCGGGCTCAGTAATACAAAGGAAGGTCTCGAAAAGAAACTAGGCATCATTATGAATGACCTTCAGTGGAATGGTTACTCCAGTACTGGTTGTGGCAAAGCCGCCACAACCAGTACTTGTATTTCTCTACTTCACAGGATTATCGGAAAGGATAAGGATAATTAGGTCCAAGTATAACATCAGGATCTGCTTCAGATCTGGAAACACTATCCGTAGCAGCCTCACGAAAACCAGGCCACCAAACGCGGACTACGATTCCAAGAATTGCATTTACCTAAGAAGCCATTCAAAGTTCGCTTTGCCGAGCACAAGAAACATACACAGCGAGGAGAAACCAGCAAATCAAGAATGGCAGAGCATGTTTGGACTCAACATAACATCAAGCGGGCTCAATCTGAAATCATCCACAAAGAGGAGCACTGGTTTAGAAGAAAATTCAAGGAGAGGAGAAACCATTTAAACAATATTCGCTGAGAGTAGTTCCCAGTTGATGATAGTTGATAGATATTGGCCCGTGAAAATCACGGAAAGCAAAATAAATGACCAAAAACAAATTCCGCTATGCGGTACTTAGCCAGATTACTGGATTGTACGGAGTACTGAACTTCCTGGAACGGGTGTTGACTCCCTTAATTATATCCTTAGAAGGCGACCATGAATATTACGGTATTGCAATCAGCGAATGATATATATTCTCTTCCGGAGTAACTTTTATTTCCTCGAGATGATTTCAATATATGGGGTTAAACGTCTAGAGAATCATATTTATGATTGTAGTGATTTTATTATAGAAATTTGAGCTGTATGAAATATAGGAAACCTATTCAACTTAGTGAAATTATAAGCACTCACCTCCAATTACCGATTCCCTAATAATCGCGAGACTTTGACTTCCTTTTCCACCAAAAAAAGGACTGATATCTAAAATCCTCCGTAGAGACAAATCGACAGTTGATAATATAATCCTATGAATTATTCAACCAAATATCACTGTCGAAAGAAATACTGATCAATTAAAACCGCCTAAAGTGTAAAATATTCAATCAACAGAATTTAGCGTTCAAGACATTCGAGCCATTTTCTTAATAAAAAAACTCTCCAATCCCTTTTTTGTACCCGATAGTTCCTATCGCTACAAACAAAAGGTTTCATCGATGATGGCAGCAGCTCTTGTATGCGATATGAAAGATAATTGAAATGTATTCCTGGTTGCCTACATTTTAGGAGTTTTTCCAAAATTTTACGGATAACGTAACAACATCACACCTAAAGTTTGAAAAATATGAAATGTAGTATATTTTTCCAATGTCTCCATAATATTCCGGATCGGATACTAAATTCTTTGGTAAAATTGATAAATCTCTTTCTGGTCTCCATTTTATAAAGCTAGGAGTAGGTGTTGCATTTGGAATACTTGGTAACATAATGAAATAAAATAATATACATAATTTTGAAAACAACCGGCTGCAACAAATTTTATCCCAAAAAACGCGCATTAATTTAATTCCCTTAAATGTCCAAATTATTAAATCACATCAATCTCTATCTGTGATTTCCAGAAGACCTTGAACTTGATAATAATAAATGTGATTTTTAGAAATGTTGTCAGTTTGTTTATCATAATATTTAATCAGTCTATCAGAACATGCTTCATTTGGATTCAGGAATATGGACATTTAACTTCAATTAGGTCATCATTCGAAACTAATCCATCAGGTGATCAAGCAGTAACTTGGTACATTTTGTGAAATTTAAACTAGACTTGTTGCATTTCCTATTAGTTGATACTTTATATTGGGCAATAGCTTTTTTCTCATTGTTTATACCATGTTTCATTGAAAAAGAATTGATATCAGTCGAATTAAAAATTCGATTCAAAATTGTAATTAAACTACTGTCACTTCTGCTGTTAAATATACTTCCAAAATTTGATGCAGTCTTTCCTGAAACCAAATATGGGAGAGTCTTTGATCTCTGGTCTCCACATCAATCTGATTTAATTGCTCGTTAGTTTTTTTGAAATTTTGATTGAAAAATTAATTCTGTATACTGAAAAGTAATTGATGTTCGGAGTATCTTCAAAATTTTCACTGATTTTTGTCGATAAATGGAAAAATTGATTATCTGTATTCAAAGGTTCACAAAATTTACAAAAAAGATTACCACTCAAACTCGTATCTAATTCATCAGTACACATTAGATGTACCCACCCGTTGCATGTATCACATTGTCCCCTATCATCTTCAAATTCTAATTTAACTAGTTTACAATAAATTAATAAATTTGGATCAGTGTCTTTAGTTAACTGAAATGATTGGGAAGTTTTCAGTGCATGTTTAATTGATGTTCCCCAAAAATTGTTATGTAGAACCTTTTCTTTATTTTTCCATATTTCTTATGAAGCAAGACCGTCATCATGTATCGCAACTGGATCATCTCTACAACATTTCGTTTTAGGGATTTTGAAATTTATTTCTTTAAGTGTGAATAAAATATATTTTCTAAGCTTCCTAACTATCCGACTACTCCTCTGGCGCATAATTCCTTCAGCAAGTATGTTTTTAACTAAACCAAACCATCTTTCTACTGGAGCATTACTCAGCCTTTCTTTACTAATCAACAGAATGTCACTTCATAGGGGAACAAATGGCATATAGTGTTAAAATAAAAATTAAAAAAAACTGATGTTTGTATTCATTTTTATGAAAGTTTTCATCACAACCCAAGTAAGACAAAGTTGTTTGAAAAATTGGCAATAATTAGTTGACTCAAAGTTTCCTAGGCTATCTTTATCAAAGTCAAAAATAAAATGATCTTTATTCAGTTCTTCAGTGAAATTATCCACAGAACAAGAAATTTTCAATAAATTCTGAAAAGCATTTTTAAAAATTGCAGTTTTAGTATCAGAGTTGGTTACAATATAAACATTTATGAATCATGCACAACAAATTTTCCAATCATTGATATTATATGCTGAGGTTAAAATTTCTTTCATGTGATGTTTAACTTTTTTTTTATTTGAAATCGTTCATACGTTCTCGGGCCATCAATTTAACACATGTGAAAACAACATATGTGCAATTGAATTTTATTTGAAGGAAATTTATCATTGTTATATATACAGTGAAATGCCATATTGATATATCCCTTCAACTCTAACTATTGAAACAAAGTAAAACAGCATTCAGGATTGCAAAACTAAAATCAGTGACCACTTTTCGAAACGCAGGCCATTTCTTATGAAGTGTACAGAAAGAAAGATACTTTAAAAGCCAAGCACCTATGCTACCGGCATCATGTTCACTAGATACCATTTCTATTACAGCACACAGTTTGCTAGTTCCTGTCTCTATAACCCCAGCATAATAATATACTTTGTTACCCTCATTTCCAAGACGACGTATTATGCTTCCAGTAGCATCAAGATGTAAAACCGTATCTTATGATAGAAGTACGAGTTGTTCAACACTGTAGAGATAAATACGAAGAGGAATTCCCACAAATATAATATAATTGGAATGTTCTTTTTGCGTTTTCATCATATCAAAAATATCATCATTATGACGATCATTTTTTGCAAATGCCTCTGAACGTACTTTTCTATGAACTGAATAAAATTTTACCTCATCTTAATTTATTTCTTTTAAAAAATTCATGTTCCAAACTTAACACATCATTTTATCGTTGTTCTGAAGCCCTAACATTGAACATTTCCTTCTTCACTATTTTCCGTATTTACTGCTACTACATACTCCAACTTTATGTTCTGCATAATGACCATTTGAAATATGTCGAATATACAAAATGAATTTTTTACACAAAGTGTGTACACAATACGCATATACTTTCAGTGAATCAGATTTCTTTAAATATCGATTATGTTTAAAAGTATTATTTACTAATTTGACTTTCTAACTGAGCAAAAAAGTATAATTTTCTTTCAATAATTTTCCATTTTTGCAAATACTGGAGAATTCTACATCTGTTGATTAAAAAAACCTTCATTATAAATACAGTTGCAGGCTCAGATTTATTATCTTTCATGTTTTTAGTACATATTTAGTACGTTTTAGTACATATTTAGTACATTTGGTATCATTTCATCATTAATTTTTAATATTTTCTCAGAAATATTCCTTAACTCCCGAGATATAGTGAAGAAATCAGAACTTATTTCTTTTATCCTTCCATATATGTATTTCAAGATATTCCTTGATCATAAGAAAAATGAGTTCAGTCGGCATTAGACTGATTATTAGAATTTTCAGGTTTGAGATTTGATTGATTCAAAAAAATACTACTATCAAATGATGTAATATTTGACAAACTGGAACTCAACAGAAAAAAGGCTCAGAAAATAACTATAATTTATTAGATATAATTATAGATGGGTCGCTTCAATATGACCACATATCGCCCATCTCTGCCAAAAACTCTTGACACAGTTGTTTCTACTTCGTCACTTCTCATTTCGTATCATTCCCTTTTCACTGTCACCTTTCATATGAGATACTCTTTTGGGGTAGATCTAGTTACTGGATCAGAGCTTTTCGCATGCAGAAAAATTCTATCAGAATTATAGCTGGAGCTCACTTCATTTCCTGTGAACTCAAGAAGAGTTAGCACTGCACTCTTCCCATAGAAAATCAATTAATGGAAATCTGCATATTGTGTACTATGTTCCAGTTCTGGTCTAATTCATTTCTCACTTCATTTTCCGTGAACTCAAGAAGAGGTAACACTCATAGTAACTCAATGAATGGAAATCTTCATATTCTGTACCATATTCCAAATATGTATCTACTTCCATGTTGTTACTTTCTGCTGTTTGGTCTCCTTCCTCCAGCGTTTGTTCTAACTGCTCAATTTCTTTTGGTGGATTTTATGCAGGAAGCCTTTCTTGTCTCTCGAAGAAGAAATCCTCATAGCTTGATACGAATGGTTTATTTTGCTGTAAAGCAACTCAACTCAATGAATGGAAGTCTGCTTATTCTGTACCATGTTCCAGATATGTATATAATTTCATGTTCTCAGTTTCTGCTGGTCGATCTCTTTCCTTCAGTTTTTGTTCTTCCAACACAAATCAATTTTCCACAATCGCTTTATTATTATCGAGGTCTGATTCGATCATGCGTCGGACTTCGTCTTTCTTCTGCGCTATGTTTGTTGCTTATTCTACATTTTTATCGTAAACTTCGTCCAATACTTTTCGAAACATTCTAATCTGATCTAATTCATTTCTCACTTCATTTCCCGTGAAATCAGGAAGAGTTAACACTGTACTCTTCTCATAGTAACTTACTGAAAGGAAATCTGCATATCCTGTACCATGTTCCAGATATGTATCTACTTCCATGTTGTCACTTTCTACTGTTTGGTCTTCAGACACAAATCAATTTTCCACCATTATTTTTGAGGTCTGTATCGATCATGCTTTGGATTTCGTCTTCGTTCTCCGCTATGGTTGTTGCTAATTCTACATTTCTATCGTAAACATTCTGATCTGATTCAATTGATTTCTCACTTTATTTCCCGTGAACTCAAAAAGAGTTAACACTACATTATTCGCATAGTAACTCAATGAATGAAAATTTGAATATTCTGTACCATGTTCCAGATCTAATCTAATTCATTTCTCATTTTATTTCTCGAGGCACAATTACCTAAATTATTTTATAGAGAAGGTGTGTGAGAAATTTCTTTCGCCTCTTTTTCAACTCCATTTTTATCATTTTCTTGTGTAGTTTTCAAAAAGTATTTCTTTTGTTTTCATCGTCAATTTTTACGCAGTATTTCTTTATTTGCCTCTATGATAAATCGCGCGCTCCTCGTACATGATAAACTCTCGGGAGTGTGAAAACTTAGACCGCTCATAAATTTAAACTCATTTTCACAGTCCGTTACTCAACAAGTGGCATGTTAAAATTCCCATCGTATCAATGAAATTTTTGAAAAAAATTTAACTACGAATCAATTTCCACAATTGTTTTATTATTTTCGAAGTCTGATTCGATCATGCGTCGGCTTTCGTCTTCCTTCTCCGCTATGGTTATAGCTGATTCTACATTTCTATCGTAAACTCCATCCAATACTTTTTTAAACATTCTGATATGATCTAATTCATTTTTTACTTTATTTCCCGTGCACTCAAGAAGAGTTAAAAAAGCATTCTTCCCATACTAACTCAATGAATAGAAATCAGCATATTCTGTACCTTGTTCCAGATATTTATCAACTTTCTGCTGTTTGGTCTCCTTACTCCAGTGTTTGTTCTTCTTTCTCCAGCGTTTGTTCCGTCTGCTCATTTTCTTTCGGAAATCCGTCTTGTCTCTCGCAGACAAAATACTCATAACTTGAAGAGATTGGTTCGTTTTGCTTTAAAGCTAGTAAAATGACAAATACAGATTTTATCAAATTTGTATTGCAAATCCAAAGAACTCTTTTGATATTTACTATTTGAATGGCTTATGGTGCATAGATAACAGAATATATATACTAATCTGGTATGGGATAAATCTCTTCACATGTTAAGAACAGGTGTACCAATAGACTTTCGATTAATTTGTACTCTGAGGCACTATTGCCCAAGTTACTTTTGTAGCGAAGGTGTGTGAGAAGTTGGTGTCCTATCTTCACCTCTCTCCTGAGAAAAAGGACAACATTTAAACTCATTTCCACAGTCCACTCAACAGTTCCACAGTTACTCAACAGGTGGCATGTTATAAATTCCCCATCGTAACAATGAAATTTTTTGGAAAAATAAAATTTATTTATTATTATATATTCTTCATTTTTTCAGACATATTAATTAACTCTATTATCAATATGCCAAGAAGAATCACACTAGAAGGCGTTTCAGTTTCGGTACTGAAATAAAAACTGTTTTCAAATTGCTTGAGTTGAAAATACTTCACTTGAGAAGAAGACTTGTGATATTATGTACTATCGAATTGTTTTGCAATTTATTTAGGTATTTTCAATGAAGATCTACCTGAAGGTACCTCAGAAGTAGAGATTTTGGTATTTCCAATGAAGGTCTACCTGAAGATCTCAGGTAGAAATTTTTCAGAATTGAGGTGAAATGAACTGGATTATATTCATAATATCTTCTTTCTACACCCCTGAAGAGGCACCCACCTTGAAGAGGCACGAGCCTATAGCAGGGTCTTAATAAATATTCAAAAACAAAATGTAACTACTAACCCCAAAAAAAGTGAATAAACATGAGATTCATTCATTTCTACACCCGTACTACAATAAAACGCTAGTTATGGTACGCGTGTGACCTCGATGTCCTCTAGAAACGCCCACCACAACGACTTCCCGGGCGGATGCTGTATCAGCCCTATTTTGATAAGCATTTGTATAAAACTGTTTGTAATGACGCCTCTCGTCACTCTTTACTTATCCTTTGTACTACATTGGATAAAGTAATTTGTCACTTTCCAATTTCTAAGTTTTTCAACTTCTTTTTAAATTTTAAAAAGTGTTTTCGCCAAGCCACGACGAAAAGTGGCGCAGTCGTACGGATTTTGTCAAACGAAATTTCTATCGAAGTGATTTTGGTTCGTATCAACGATTCATTGGCAAAAACCACCTGGAAAGCTGAGACTTTGGAAAACCTGCCGGAAGAGGACAAGAATCGCCAACTCCGACTTCAAGAAGTTCAGGGACTACAGACAAGCATCGCTGGAAATCCTATTGGCAACCTAGAATTAAGAAGGAAAACCAAGAAACCAGAAGAAAGACTTCACAAAGAAATGAAAGCAACGATACTACTACTGTAAGTCAATTTTAAGTACAACCTAACCTATCCAATTTCCAAAAATTACCTTCACCCAATAAGTGATGATATTATATTCTGATTTTTCGATTTTCATTCAATTTGCACGAACAAATTTTATGAACATTGAAAACGATTTAGATAATTGAAGTAGATTATTAGAAAACTCATTTAAAGAAAAAGACAAAATGCCTGAAACAAACTTTCAATTATTAAGACTACATATTGACACAATACCTCAATATGAAGGAAATCCTCATACTTTGGGAATATTTTTAGACAACTGTGAAAATTTGATTGTAACTTTTCAAAGTCAGACAGACCAAACATTAAACAAATTTTCATTAAGAGCTATAATTGGTAAATTAATAGGAAGAGCCTTAACACTCATTGGTTCTCGCATAGAATCAAAGACGTGGACAGATATTGAAGCTGCATTACAATTAAGTTTTGGAGATCAAAGAAATCTCGATTGCCTTGTTCAAGATCCAATTTATTTAACACCGCATAAAAACGAATCACCTTATAATTTTGGAATGAGATGCCAGGATTCTAGAAGCCTTATTGTTTCAAAAATCAATAACTCCTTAATTCAACAACAAGAAAAAATTTTACAAATCAACAACTATGACGATTTAGCTTTAAAAACATTTATAAGAAATCTACCAGGATACCTACAAAATAATGTTAGACTTGGAAATCCAGATTCACTAGAAAAAGCAATGTCTCTAGTACGTGAAGAAGAAAATTTCCTATATTCACAAAACATATCAAATAGCGTGAATACACACAATTACAAACCATTTACAAGAGTCACCCCATCAAACCAAAAACCTATTCCACAAAAACCCAATCGTCACTTTCAGAAACCACAATACACTACGAATACCCAAAATAATTATAGACCATGATGAAAGGAGAAATGAAAATTTCTGTTTTTTACCACTTTTATTTGTAATTAACGTAAAAAACAGAAATTTTCATTTCTCTTTTCATCATGATCTCCTACCATGTAGTAACGGCTACATCCATCAATTTAATTATAGACCACTCAATATAATTTTATAAAACCGAATTTTCAACCTTTTCATCAACCAATAAATAGTCAAAGAATTCCAATTGAAACTGAATAATAATTTTCCAACACAAAAACACCCATTCTTTTCAAATCAACAAAGTCAAAGAATGAGAAATTCCCAACAACCTAATCAATTTAAGACAAATTATAAACCAGAACCTATGGACACAACCTCAGGTTATACAAAAATAAATCCGCAAAACAAATACCATGTACCCGAATTATTCAACCAAGAACTTTTTAATTTTTACAAAAATTACCCACAAAATTATTATCTCTAAAACCAAGAAGACTATGAAAACTTTTGTTACCAATAATTATATGAAAATTACCAATACCCTTATATTAACGAAACCCCATCGTATTCTCATACCGCTGAGAATCCAGAAAACCCAGATTTTGACCAATACGAAAATGAAAATTCAACTCGAAATTTTTGAAAGGAAGACACCTCACTGCTTACACCTCAATTAGCTTACAAATTTTATGAAAATTACATTTTAAAAGAAGACTTCAATTTCAGATAGCACACAGCATAAGTTATCATAATGAAGTAGTAATTATTCCAATTTTTAAACAATTTAAAATAAATCAGAAACACAAATTCTTTTTATTCAATTTTAGTAATAAATATGACGGACTTATAGGTATAAATTTCCTGGAACAAATTGAAGTCTCTGTAAATCTTGAGAAAAAACAAATCATAACACCCCTAGCTGAAATACCCATTGTATATGAAACAGAAGGATTTTCAAATTTAAAGGAAAGCCTTAAAATAAAAAACCATTTAATTATTGTTACACTCAGAACAACTAAAACAGTAAAAATACCCGTAAACAAAAAAAAGGTGATGATTTATAGTCGAATCACCTCGAACACTTGTTAACATCGGAAATTATTTTGCATATCCTACCATTACCAACGCACAAACTTTTCCAATAGAAATATCCATCGAAGAACCTTTCGAAATTGAATTATTTAAAACAATAGAAGTAAATTTCATCAAAAAAATGGAAACTAATGAAGAATCAAATAATTTTAAAGACAGAATTCAAACAGCAAATTTTAAAAAATTACGCTTTGAACACTGTAATTTGGAAAAAAAACGAGCAATAAAAAACTTATGTTACAAATATCGAGATATTTTCTATAATGATAAATTACCTCTAACATTTACGAATGAAATCCGACATAAAATAAATTTACCAGATGAAACTTCAATTTATACAAAAACTTATAGATACCCTGAAATTCATAGACAAGAAATTAAAACTCAAATTCAAAAAATGTTACAAGGTATAATTCAACCATCAACATCACCCTTTTCAAGCCCTATTTGGATAGTTCCAAAAAAATCAGACGCCTCAAGAAAAAAAATGGATATTAGTTGTAGATTACCGCAAACTTAATGAACGAACAATAGATGAAAAATACCCTTTATCAAAAATTAACGTTATTCTCGACAAATTAGGAAAAAGTAATCATTTCACCACACTAGACTTGGCAAACGGTTTTCACCAAATAGAAATGCACCCTGATAACATGCAAAAAACTGCTTATTCAACGGAAAACAGACATTACGAATATAAACGAATACCCTTTGGATTGAAGAATGCCCCCAGTACCTTTCAAAGAGTAATGGACAATATAAGATGTGGACATCTTAGGCATATTTGGTACATATGTTCCTTGCTTCAAGGCGCATTTTCTGATGTAAACAAATTTGTATTTTTTCAAACAGTGGCATCCCTACGAGTTTCGCATTGAATATTTTTGGGAAAAAGTACTATGCCAATGCTTTCTTTTCAAAATAAAATCATTTATAAAATCCTCATTTTTGAAAAAATTTGATCTCCTGGTATTACTTTGTCCGACGCATGATTTTCACTTTAAAAAATAAAAATCGACAGAAAGCAAATTAAGAAATTAGATCAATTCAAAAATGAATGAGAATCTGAAAATTTCTTCATAACGCATTACCAATTCCCTAATAATATTTGAAAACATAATCTGCAAAAAAATAAATTTTTCACAAAAACGAGTTTTATTTTATTTTGTGACAGTAAGTCTAAACGAATAGCAC
>WOGN01004930.1:0-13640 GCA_015342105.1 Leptinotarsa texana | reverse complement strand
AAGCGAAAAACGACCAATTCCCGCCAAACGGTCATCTTCCGCTAAAAACCAATGAAGCGGAAAAAGTGAAGAGGGGATAGGTGAAAGCACTCGAGCGACCTATAAATAGGAGGAATAACTCCAGTTATCACCCAAAGACGATTTCGGATATACTAACAGCCGAAACGTCTTAACATAACTAGGTTTGAAATCTTTTAATTTTTATTTTTCATTTTTGCTATAATAATTTTTAATTTTATTTTTCAGCTTTCATTAATATTTCAATTTTTATTTGTTTGGTTGTTGTTTGTATGTTGATTATTTGTAATTTTAGTTTTTCGTTTAATAAAATTGTCATTTTCGGTTAATCTTATTAATTTTTGAATTGTCTTTTCAGGGTTTTCAAATCAATTTATATTATATTAGACAATGGAAGCAAATTTGAACACAGTATGATCCATTAGCTGTCTTCAGCTTACTGTCATCTAATGGAATATTTTGCAACAACCAATTGAACGGATGACTGATAATATTTGTCTCGCAGAACAAATCATTTTGTTGAACAAGTATGTTATCAAATTGATATAAAGGGTCTTCCAACATGGGCTTTGGAAGTTTGACAATTGATAACGACTATTTTGTTGATCCTACATCTGTCAAATAAATTGTCATTTATTCAGTCTTTTGCCAAGTCATCACGAACGAGTAAAACATTAAACAACAAAATAATGAACTTGTTTCATCAAAATGGGTGTTCTATTCGGGTAACGTACTGCGTACTGATTCGCCCATTTCACGGTCGCCATATTCGTCCTATCAAGAGAAATATTCGCAACATGGTGGATAAATTTGAGTCTACTGGTTTACCAAACGATTGACCAACACCCGTACGTCGACGAAGCGCAAGATCTGCCAAAACCATCGCCGCAGTCTGTGAGACTGTGCAGGAGACCACAACAAAGCGAATTTTGTGACGTGACATGGACCTGCACCCGTACAAAACTCAACTGACCCAGGAACTGCAGGTAAACGACCATAGACAACGACGTGTGATTGCTGAATGGGCTCTGGATTCGAAAGGGACAAAGGTCAGCGCCTCGTCTCTGCCAGACGTCCATTATGTGTGAACTGAGCCTTAACCTTCAAAACCCACTTCATACCACCTCCACTCCTCCACTTTTACCGTCACACAGTCGATGAATCAGAAGATACCACGCGACAGCAGAAAATTAAAATCCAGTAGATGAACAACACCGGTTCTGGCACAAAGTCCCATGTATTGTCTTATGAAGCTAAAGTGTTTGCAATTTTTAGGTCAAACGGAAGTGGGAAATACGTGTGACGTAATCGATGCAGAATGGAATGAGTATCGAAAAGATTCAAAGAGCGTAGGTCCCCTTGGCACTACGCCCCTCGGCCCCCTTAGTACTTCGCCTCACCACTCGGCCTCCTAGAGACTCCACCTCACCCGTCAAGCCACCAGTCACGTGCTCCTAATTGAAAAAAGGGTATCGTTATGTGATTCGAACCCGGGTCGTCAGCATGGTAGACGTTGACCTTAGCCTTTCGATTACCAACTTCTTTTGACTTCAATGGGATGATCAGGACACCAACGACATGGGTGTTTCAACAGGACGACGACACAGCCCATGCCACATTGGATATTCTGCACGAGCCATTTGGGAGTAGCATTATCTCACGTAGATGTGATTTAAGCTAGCTATCGAGATCGTGCGATTTGACCCCGCTGGACTTTTTTTGTAGGGTTTTCTCAAGTCGCAGGTGTAAGCTAATAAGCTACAAACCACAGCGGTCCTCAAGGTCATCGGTCATATTCAGCCTGATTTATGCGCCAAAGAAGCCATGGCGATCATTCAAACGGTGTCATATTCCATACATAATGGCATCGATAGAGCTTTTAAACGAGTGAAAAATTTTGATGATATGATATATGAATTTAAATATAGGAAGCGTTCGATGAAAGAACTTATATAAGTAAGCAGAGATACCCAAAAAACCTGAACCTAGTTTAATGGAAATGAACAAGTCGTAACGCAAATCTCGGGTTGAGGTACTTTCATATTAGAATGGGATGTCAGAAAAAAATCCCTGAACAGGATCATAGAAAAATCTGCAAAGTTTCCGAGGTAAACGCGTAAAACTTCATCCTCGAATTTGTGGAGTTATTCCTGAACAGGAAACCCAGCTACACACAAAGTCATGCTAAGCCGCAATAATGTAATTATCAACCATAAAATTATATATCAGTTTCCGATAATGAACTCCTTCTTAATTACTTCCCGAAACTGAAACTTTGCGCCAAATTCCCAATTACAACGAGGGGGTCTGTATGCGCTCCAGGAAAGGTAGTGACAGAGATAGAAAACTTCTTGGTAGATGGAAAAGTTTTTGGAGCATAATCTGTTGGGGCGTACAGAAGACAAGCAAACCACATCAGTTTCCGCAATTAGCTGTTAACTTGTGTGTATTTCGCATTAGAAACTTCATGGCGCCGATGTTTCTGCGACTGCGAACTTTTTGGAAAAAATCAGGCGAGCACACAGTAGTCTGTTGGTTATGGAGAATTAACGTCGATTTCAGGGCGCTAATAACATGATTCAATGTGTAGTCAATGAGATGCTAGTAAATCGACGCTGCATATGCAAATTTGCTAGATGATAACGTGAAATGCTTGTCGTAATCAACGTTATAACTTTGAAACTGCTATCTATAACGAGTCATTTGACAATTATATGCTTGTTTCAAATAATACAACGCAGAGCGGAATAGTTTGAACAGAAACATTTTTGTTTAAATCCAGTTTTATGACGGTCACTCGTAAAATTTCTTTTGAATACGTACTATTGATTGCCACTTGAGATATCTCTTTTTAGATTTGTTCTGGTTCTACGAACTTCAGGTTCTAGGACGTCAGAATCATGCGCAGTTGATATAGAGCGTTCTGGTTTATTGAGGGTTTCTGCCCACTATACCGTACCATCCATTGTCGTGCTAGGACCGTATCAGACACGGAAAATAAAACCACACGGTCTGCCTTGCCCAATGTAATGGATCAACCGTGTTCTAAGCCCGTAAGCAACACGTATGATGACCGTATCATACGGGTATTATGACCGTTAGGTACCCCTTTGACAGCTGTAGGTAATGTGAAGTATTGTATGTTATTTCGGCTTACTCATCAGTGTAGTGTAAACGTGTAGAAGAGTTTACCAAGAAGAACGAATATGGCTGTGAGATTACCTACATTTCAATGAAATGTATTGTTGAAAAGATTTGACAATGATTTGCTTTCGATACTGAACTGTTGAAAACTGTTCCCGTTGCTCATGCACATTCATGAGGAAATTTGTTTGGGTTATTTTATAGAAGGTTTTTTCAATTATTTGATTTGAATAATTGATGACTGAGGTTAGATAACATTCGAACTGACTTCAGGGATACGCTACATAACAAAATGGACATGATCAACAGTATTTTCTCGTCTTCAACTCTTCATATTTACGATAGGTGACACAGTGGCCTCATCAAAATGGTTCTGGTTCAACCAAGTGTCCAAAACTATTTCGGACTGTTTGAGAATTCGTCAGATTGACAAAGTTGCCATTTCCTTTTGGTACAAATGAAGGAATACAAAATAAAATACATGTACAGTTTGACAAATCTAGCTGTGACTCTGAGATGAAGAAACAATGAACAGAGAGATGTATCAGAAGAAAAATTGGGTGGAATAATTTCAGCAAGTGTTGACCGTTGCTTCCACTTGCATAAATTTTATTAAGTTGTTTCACAATGTTGATGAGTTCTCGCTAAACTCCGCCTAACCTAACCTAACGTAACCATACCTTAACTTAACCCAACCTAACCTATCATACCTTTATTTCTCGGCATTTCTCAAGTGTTCAACAATATATGATTTTTTATGATGTACTTAAAATTTCATTTGATTTCGACTTTGAAGACAGAATTTTGCTGAATTCTGAATTTCAACCCGGAAGATCATGAAATTCCGATATTGAACTCGGAATTTTATTAATTTCATACTTCAGTTAGGAATTTTCCAGAATTTTGTCGTCAAAACCAGAATATCATTGAAATCAGACTAAGACTCTGAATTTTGGGGAATATCGAATTTCAATGCGAAATTTTCGTAGCTTTCAATTATGAACTCCAAGTTCTCAGCTTTGAACTTGAAATTACATTTTGGACTCCACTTCAAACTTGAAATTTTGGTAAATTTCGACTTTGAACAAAAAATTTTATTGAAATTCGATTTTTCATTTGATCCAACTTTGAAGTTATTTTTTGTCAGTATAGATTTTCAATATGGCATACTGTTGAAATCAAAAAAGTTTTCGAACCTAAAATTATGTCAAGTTTTCGTGTTGAAATCGATGACTTTGATGCATCATCTGACAACATTTGGAAAATTAAATTTGATCACATGCTATACATATTATCAGTGTATATGCAAAAATATTAGTACGCCGTACGTGGAAGATCTAAAACCATTTTACTTCTCATGAATTCGATATAGAGGAAGAGTTTTGCTGAATTTCTGTTTGCTCACATCCGGCATTGATTTGCAACCTAAATAAATGCCAGAGTTGACAATAAGTGAGATTTTACAACACCAGTTGGCAAAAACATGCATGCAGTTGTTCTGCAGTAGAAAACAAAGAGAGTCGTTGATAACCAGACTGAGCTTTCCTCCGTACCTCGAAAAAAATGCATTGTAATCAACAGAAGCGATTCAGGCTTCACTAATCATTAACCCACTTCAAACAGCGTCAGTTCCGAGACACTCCAATTAATATGACGTTTTCCTCAATCCGTCATTCATCCGAAAAAAAGGGGTGTGAAAATATCACCGCCCGCCGTTAGAATAATAAGAACACGCTTATCACAGCAATGAATAAACAATGGACCCGTTTTAATTATGGGGTGCTTTAACCAAAAACACCCTCCGTATAAGCATTTGCACTACATTTATTGGAAGACCAATCGTCCAGTGACGCACAAAAACTCTGCACCTGGTATATCAATGCAATGTAAGAGCGCGCGACTGTGCAGAGTTGTACTGGGCCCATTTTTGCGACAAAGCAAATTGAAATGTATTTTTCGAAAACATTTTTTGAAGCAGTTCTTCCTTTCTTCAACTTTTCACAATCAATAAAAATTCCATAAAGATTTAGGTAAGGTTAGGTTAAGTCCAAAGTGAGTGAATCTATTCGACCCTCCACCGCAACCCGCATGGGTTTATTGTGGCTCACACCTACTCACTCTCGACACAGCCGATTGGCTTCTGTACATGTCAACATGCGTTTTATTCCAGGAGAAATCAGGATTGAAAAGTAACTTATATTAAATGATTCAATTATTATTATATATAATTTATCAATTGCTGTCACACAAAAACCCATTAATGAATAAATATGTAGTAAAACTACTGAAGAATGCAAAACAATGAAATTGAATAAAGTATTTATGAAGTATTTATTGTATGTTTTATTGCAAATACAAGACATGTTTTTCGTTTTGTTTGCTATCATTTATTTCGTGAATTAGCCTGCATTTATCATATGAGTTATTGAATTTTCAAAACTGACTCCTTTAAATTGTACTCGTTTATTTCTATATTGAGGATTTGATTCAAACAAGTAATTTCCGTCAGAGTTTACTTTTATAACCCTTCGGCAAATCCAACCCTGTATCATGTGACGGTTAATCATCTGCGATTTGATCCAATTTTGAACATATTTCCATTGAAACGAGGTTGTTTTTTGTCCGAATGAAAAGCGAATGGCCTATAAATCATTCACAAAAACGGAACGTTACCAGTATGAAAATGACGTTAATATTCATAGTGCGATGATATAAACTTCAGAAATTTGATGATATTTTTCAATTATTATGGAATAATCGAACTTTGGCATGAATTCAAAAAAGCGGATTATTTAAAACCAAAACAAATTTCTATCAGTGAACCACTATACTCACGTGTTAGTGCATTATTTCGGTGATTCTTACCTGGAAAAAATAATAATTATCAGTGAGGTTATATTGACGTTCAAAAACCAAAAAAACATACATATAGATTGTAAATATTCTGAATCAAAATTAGTGCATAGCGGATTCATCAACCGATCTTTAATAAAACTTTTTCATGACTAAAAAATACATACGCAACAAACAAATGAATTTTCCGGATTGGCAAGTTCAATATATTTCCACTCGTTACATTTTACCGTTCACTAGTATAAGTTTCGAATCATATTGAGCAGAAGAATATAATAGTTGGAAAAAACTGAAAAACACGCTTTAATAGCAACACAAACTAAAAAATGATGAAAGCTGATTTAAAGATTGTGTTCAACATCGATAATGAGTCTTATGGCTTGACGTAACTAATGACGTTTGATGAGTCTGAAACGAGAATATATCTATTTACAAAAAAATTGTTATAAAAAGCTTGAGATTCTTTGATTTATATTTTTATTATGTCTCCAATCTGGCAAACAACTCCTAACCAAGTGTTAATAACAATGGATTTTTAGCCCCCCACGCTTTTTTACAACAAAATTATTTTTTTTTAAAACAAAATTTTTTCTGATTTCAGACTTATTTGAAGTCATTAATTACAGTTACAGTTACAGAATTCAAACAGAGTTTAAACATAAAGCCATAGACTCATTATCGATGTTGAATACAACCTTAAATTAGTTCCGAAATATTTTTAATTTTTAGTTTGTGTGTTGATATTAAAGCAAGTTTTTTTAAGTTTGAAGTTAGTCAAAATCGATTATAAAATAGTCGGTTTATTCAGTTGGATCATCTATAGATGACATTGAGTAGGTATGTCAAAACGTGTAAAATACAAAATTAAAAATACAAACTCCTTACACTTAGAAGAACAATATACAATTTACATAGATAATATAATAAATAATACTCAATCACCTAAAATAATCTGCTATTTATGTAACAGCATCGTTATTAAAATCTTACATGTTACACATGTACAGCGTCATAAGATATCATCTATATACTCGTTGATTTGATAGTTTTACTGTTTTAGAGCCAGATTTTTTATTGTACTTGGAAGCTTATTGTACAATGACTATAAGCCTCGGACATGATTCAGATGCAACTAATCTGTGTTTTGGCAGTTCCAACTGTAGGAAATTTCTAGTATTATAATTCTTATTATCATCAAGAATAGGAAAACTGGTTATATGCGGTGTTACATATTTTAATATCTTATAAATGTTTACACTTGTGACAGTAAATATTCTGAGATTTTGGAAGATGAATTTGTAACTCCTGAATTAGTAACTCCTGCTATATACCTAATGATCCTTTTTTAAATTTTGAATATTCTGGAACAATCACTTAATGCTCCCCAAGCTATAATACCATAGGAAATGTTACAATGAAGGTATGCATGGTAGTACATTAATGAGAGTGGTCTATTTACATTCCAGCGTAGTTGTTGAATACAATATGGTATTGAGGAGGGCTAAATCTGGGGAATACGGTGGCTGAGACAAAAGTCAGGTAGATATTTCATTTCTGCTTGACCAATAAATACCACTATCATTGGAGTGCATAATTTCTTTTTTGTACATACCTACTCTGCAATTAGGATTGTCAAATGAATATGTGATTTCTACAAACGTTTAAACGTTGAAATAAAAACGGACGAAACATCCTTCAATCAATTTTCGTAACGTTCTTCGACAAATTTGCATTCGCGGCACAGGTGAAAAGTACATGCCTCATTTCCATAAGCAGCGTCCCCAAAAAATGTCAATTTCAAAGTCGTGCGACACGGCGAGGCGAGATCCAGAATTGTGCCAGGATTGCGTAGGACTGAAAAGGGGCCCGTTAAGGATTAAGGACGACATAAGACCGGCTGGGAACAATAGAATAGCTCGGAATAAAAGGGGACTTGATCGAAAAAGAAAGTGGATTTAGAGACGCGCGAAAATATATAGCGCTTTTATTCGGAATTTGTTTGAGTTGCGTCTCAAGGAGAGGATTTTTAAATTAGAAACACGCTCCTATAGACTGTATTCGGGAAATATCGGAAGTGAGGGAAATTCGATTCAGATGTTTCCTACAGTTCTATATCGACGTGTGGTGTAGATATTATTGAAGATATTGGATGTGAGTGAGAATGAGTGATAATAAAATTACAGAGCAAATTGTGCCTGCTCAAAAAACCCTATAGATAGGGAATTCATACAGAGAAAAACATTGATATTATAAATCACAAGTCTGCACCAAAGAAGCTGACTGGATGTGTTCAACTGATTTCTACAAGATATTCTGAAAACTAAAAAGTACTCGAAACATTCCACAACATCAAGTTATTTTGCAAAACGCTGAATTGTTTCGAAACATGAAGTTTTTTTACCACCGCTTCACATATAACTAGAATTGATGAAGCAATTTGTAAAGTCACTTTCAAGAGATGCAAATTGCTTCAAATACTCAATATGTTTTCATTGGACTAGATACTAGACAGCTTATGGCTCACCTAAAATTCTTTAAAACCATGACGGATCCTCAAAGAGAAAGGTAGGTGGCCAAGAGATTATAGAGAAACTATCAGGCAATGAAAAGACACTAAATACAAACACATCATAGAAAGAATGTTAAAAGCATTTTAAGCTTTAGGTTGCCTATTGAGTAAATTTTCTTTATTGCAATCTCGACTACTTTCAAGAAAATTCAGAAGATATGAGTAAAGAGCAAGGTGAACTATTTTACTAGGGTATTCAGGAGGTGAGAAAAATATAAATCTCAGTGATGGTAGATTGATGTTGAATACTTCAACATCACTGAGAAAGAGGAATGTTTTCAGTGCTTGCTACTAAATATATTTAAGATAAAAAAAGTTTTTTCACGCAATCATGAATAATATATTTTTTTTGTTTTATTTTTTAAGACGATAACTTGTTGAACATATATAGTTACATTGTTATTGGATGTAACGTTCTATGACAAAATGAAAGTAATTTTCGGATTCAGAAAACCCAAAAACAAAAGAATTACGTAGAAAAAAACGAACAACTCTCAATATGTTTTGCTTTTGCAGACTTGCGTAATACTCCTAATGGAAGGCAATTGATTCTACATATTACGTTCGGGTTTAGATGCAACTCTGACTAAAACTGAACGAAAACACAGTGTTTTTCAGAATATGGAGAGAGACAAACTTTTCAGATAACATTTTGCTCTTCCCTTAGGCAATTATATTCAAACTGAAATTAGAATAAACCATGGCACAATAAATGCCAAAAACAGTACATCCATACATATCCAAACCATTTACTGAGTACCCTGTATTGTATGGCAAAACAAGATTTATATGAATTTGTAATGGTATGCAGATGTCTCGATATTAGGTATCAATTATGAGCAATGCCTGTGGCGGGTAATCTCATCAAATTTGACAACTTTTTACTTATCATATTGAAAGTACGTTGTTCAATATCTGTCCAATATCTGGTTATTGACCAACAAATCTCTAGATATAGACAACCATCACATATGGATTTGATTTCTTCAGAAACAGCAGAAATGGTGAGGGTCTGTTAACTTAGCCCTGCAGTACACAAAGTTTCATAACTTGTTAGGCAGAAGCTGAAATATTTTTTAAATTCATTTATTGAATAAGGATTCCCTAATATACAGTTTAGCTGACTCAAAATATAATATAATCAACAAAATTTATATAAATAATACAATTTCATTAACATAAATGATTTTAACAGAACAAAAAGGAATTTTTCAATATCCATCATGAATGTATTTTGACAAATCGCTCTTGAAAATTTTCAATGATAGAGTAGATTTAATTGAATCAGGTAAATCATTGAATTGGACAAAACCTTATTAAAATACACTGCTCATAATATTTCTTGTATTTGTTCTATTTATGTGAATGTAGCAGAATGGTCATGAATGTCCTTATTGAAAGTTATTAATGACAGCAAGTATAGTGGGGTCATTTTATTTAATATTTTATAAATGAAAACCATTGAACAATAGAACAATCTCTTGGATACTGAGAGCCATTGTAGAGCAGAAAGCATGGTAGAAATTGGTGTATACCTATTACATTTTAAAATTATTCTCATTCCTCGATTTTGTAGTTTTTGTAATTGTTGCACTCTGTTCAAATGAAAAGAGAATAAAATAGATGCACAGTAGTCTAAATAGGGTTGAATTATTGATTTATATACCATAATTTTTGTATCTGTTAATAAGTTATTGGCGATTCTTGAGAAAAAATTTAATTTTTCTGCAATCTTTTTTTCAATATATTTGAAGTGGTCGTCGAATGATAAGCAATTATCGAGTTGAAATCCCAAATACTTCACTGATGTTACTATTTCTATACATCCATCATCAATCTTTATATTTATGTTGTTTGTACTTATTTGATTATATTTGAATTAAGTAGTAATTATCATTGCTTTTGTTTTTTTAAAGTTTCACTTTATTGATTTTCAGATATTTTTCTACTTTATCTAGAACTTTATTCGTTCTGCCAACAGTTTCTTCTAAATATACTCCAGTACAGGCCAATAAGGTATCATCTGCAAATAAGTTGATGAACTCACAGTCTGTAAGTAATTGAATATCATTCAGATACAGAATGAATAATAGGGGACCAAGCACACTACCTTGTGGCACTCCTGTATGATTTGTTATATATGATGAGAAATAATCGTTCACATATACTCTCTGTTTCCTATTTGATGAATAATAACTTATCCATTCATAAATCATTTCCTCAAACCCATATCTTCTCAGCTTCTAAAGCAAAATACTTCTATCAATCGTTTCAAATGCCCTTTTGAAATCTAAAAAGACAGCTACAACATATTTACCTTTATCTGTTTCATTAGTAAATTAAGTTAATGATAACTGTAGTGCTGTTTGGCAAGAATGTTTTTTTCGAAAACCAGATTGATTGCTAAACATGATTTGATTATTGTCAATAAACTCTAATAATTTATTATATACTGCTATTTCTAAAACAATCTCTATTGGCGGTAAGGTATTAATTAGTCTAAATTCACTGGCTGTTATAGTGTTTGTAACTTAAGTTATGGTTATAATGGTACTTATTTTTAATAATTCGGCAATTGACCATTCTGGAGCGATGTATTGATTAAATTGAGGATTGCATGATCAGCCGTTTCAAATACTTGCTTTATCATTTTAGAATTCAAGATATCATGGATACTACATTTATTATATAATGACCCAATTATATCATTCAAATCTCTTAAGGTAATCATTCTGAAGGTGCTGAAGGGCAAATATAAATTATTGTTCAAATTGAACCATGATTCGGTATTCTCAATACCTTGGACTATACGTTGGATGCTGTTTACAAAGTATAGGTTGAATATTACATGAGATATTACATGAGATGACAACCTCCTCTTTGGTCACACAAAATGTCACAGTAGATGATTTATTTAAAATATTTCCTTGAAGTATCTACTATGGAAAGATGATTTTGTTGACAATGAACCCATATCGTGTGGCGAATTTATATATGAAACATCAATATGTTTAAGTATATGACAAAATGAATATGTATCGTTACAAAGTGATTGGGTTTACTGTAGTTCATACCGATTCGAATTTGACCAAGTGAATCTAGATGTTCTACAAAGGCGACTTCATTTGCTGAGTGACTTTTTGGTCAGCTGAGAGGGATAGAAAAGACAAAAAATTGATGAATGTAGCCTTTACTACGTGGTAGCAGGTCATCATTGAAAATGAGAATCAAAACGGCTACATCCATCAATTCATTGAAAGAAGCAAGTATAGCTAAACAAGCCACAGACTACTTCAAACTGAAAACGAAGTATCATAAAGTATCGCAGAATTTATGGTTCAACTAAAAGTGCCTGAGAAGGAAAATTATCAGGATCAGGGCAAAAACACCAGAAGCAGAAAAGGCAATAATGGTGCCACCAAGATTTAGTCAAAGCCTCGGTAGATAATAACATTATCCTGAGGTGGGTTAAAGGACACGACAGGAGTGAAGGTATTCGTACTGCTAACTCTTTAGTCAAGGAAGCGGCAGGACTAAGAATTCTAGGACCCAATGATACATACGGCCTGATGACAATTGCGGAACTAGCCAAACGTCATACCCATGCACAATCTGGCTGAAAGAAGAGTTCAAAACACTGTTCTTAAAAAGGAATATCCTGCAACATTATCTGAAGGTATTGCTCTTTGATCTCACTTATGAACTCCATCAGATAGACTTGATAGTTTTTATCACAAAGTTAGGTCTATAATTAGTTGTTTCATGTGCCGAAAGTATCAAAAACATCATATATAACGAATCAGTCAAACTAGATACCCAATTCAATAGACAGATAATAGAGACATAGTGGCATAAAAAATGAATGAAGTCATATTGTTATTGTACTCCTTTGAAAATTGCCTTGTAGGACGAAACGGTAGTAACGTTAGTTACAAATACAGGTAGTATAAGAACAGAGAGAAAGGAATATCCTGCAATATTATCTGAAGGTAATGTACTTTGAACTCACTTATGAACTCCAACAGATAGATTTTATAGTTTTTATTACAAACAATTAGTTTTTTTATGTACTGAAAGTACCAAATTCAACATATGAAACTCATGGCACTATCACAGAAACAAAAACATATCATACATAACAAATCAGTCAAACTACACATCCACAGAGTTTTACTAAGAGAAAATTCCAACAATATCTGAAGACCCAAAATTTGCACCAATAATTATAAACAAAGAGAAAATTATATACGTTAATAACATATACAGCTATTGCATTGAAACAAACAGATAATAGAGATATAGGGGTATATAAAATCAATGAAGTCATACAGAACCATCCATTTGCATAATCAAACCATAGAGAAACAGGTACAACAACATCTATACAACAAAAAATAAGAGAAGAAGATATTGTTTTTGGGAAATATAACACCTTCAATTCAAGATATTGTTCTTACGAAAGCTGATTAATCGAATGCCATCGTTATACTTGAACAAGGAGAACTTTATTGTATTCGTTTGAAAATTGTCGGACGAAACTGCAGTAACGTTAGTTACAAATACAGAAGTATAGGAACAGAAGATGTTTCAATTCTCATTTTTAAAGTAGGAAAGACTTCGCCAAACGCTGAAAATCTAATTCATTCTGAAGCAGTACTCACACAGGACCTGCAAATCCTTGTAAAGAATAATCCAGGCCTGAATGTGCTTCTCTGGAATATCATCTGAATATCTTCTACAGCAGTCATAATGGCATGCTGAGGATGTTTCGGTTGATTGTGCAGCCAAACCCTGCATCTACATTAGATTCAGACATGTAGTTCTTTTTCGCCTCTTCAAGCTCAGCTGTGAGTTTGTTTCTACCAACCCAAATTTATAAATACCTTAAAGGAAAGAGATTTCGATGTACGACTAGATTTCTCTTTCTGGTACCAAGGAGAAGTAGAATTAAACAGAAAATTTCCTTACAAAATCCTATGGACCGACGAAGCTACCTTCACATCGAACGGCGTAGTCAGTTCCCAGAATTGTAGGTGGTGGGCTCAGGAAAATCCTC
>WOGN01004929.1:0-13640 GCA_015342105.1 Leptinotarsa texana | reverse complement strand
TACAGAAACTGCAGAATAGAGGTATGCGTATAATATTAAAATGCAAGCGTTATGCAAATATATCATCAATGCTGGATCAGCTTAAATGGCTCTCCGTGAGAGATAGATATTATCTAAATACAATGATTTTCATTTTTAAAATTTTCCACAATCATCTCCCTACCTATTTTAATGACTTCATTGTTTTCAACTCTGAAATTCATAGATATTCTACAAGAAATAATGCAAATTTTTATTTACCTAGATGCAGTCTGTCAAATACTATGAAGTCCATGTTCTATAGGGGTTTGAACGATTTCAATAAATTACCGAATGATATTAAAAAAGCTCAGACTGTTAAGAAATTCAAAACACGCTTTATCAGATTCATACAAATTGTGAACTGAATTTAATACCAATTTTATATTTTATATTGTTTTGTCTTTAGATAAATTCATATGTGACTACCTGTATACTTATTTTTATTTGTATTTTTCTTAAGTCATTCATCTGAAGACTTCAGATAAACAGTTATTTTTCCATACAGTGTTTTCCCTTTATGAGTATATTCATTTGAGTCCTCGAAAGAATACATATGCATCAATAACGTATGTAATAAAAAGTAAATCTATAACACCTGACGTAGAATAGATCCAAAAACAAACACTTATTCCGATCACCAGAAATGCAATACTTTTCTCGATGCGAGTTTCACCAACCAAGTTGGCGTCTTCAGGCGATGAAGAAAACTGAAGGAGTCAATTTGGTGGGTGAAACGCGATCCTTTGATTCAAATTTAGGGGTGCCTCTAAAAACAAGTCCGCCTTATTGCATTTAGAGCAACGGTCAGCAACAGGCGGACCGCGAAAGATCGAACCTTGGACCGCTAAAAATTGTAATGTGTTGTATACCAAGTATAAATCGACATGTAGATAAGGTATTCTATACCTTCATTATTTGAAATATTTTTATACTGTAGAGTTACAAGAAAATATAAAATTAATATGTAATATGATACATAGCATGTCTGCTTTTCGTCCCAAGCTGGACATCTTTGAAAAAGGTATCGCAAGACAATTATTTGATCATTTTCCGACAATTTTCAAATATTAAAAGAACTCTGAAGAAAACATTGCAGTGTTTGTAAAATGTCTGGGCGATCTTAGGAACGAATTTGCTACAAGATTCTAAGACCTATGTGATCGAATTGCTTTTTCCAATTTGAATTGGAGTCTAGGTAGGTGCCTAAGAAATACACTTCAAAAGAGTTTTCAATATCACTTATGGGAATATCAGGATGATCTCTACCTATATAAAATTCGAATGGCTCAGACTTGTTAGTTTAAAATAGTTTTTTTCTTTTTGACACCATGCACTGAATATATTGATTATGCTTTCAGATTTGCTGATAAGTTCATTATTCTTAGACACAGTTACGGTTTATCGTCGGCAACCATTGTTACATATTCAACTACTATATTTTCGGGTAGGCCATTGTCATATAGAAGGAATAGTTGTGGTTTCAGAACAGAGCCCAGAGGTATGCCAAGTTCAATATTTCAAGGTACAGATGGTATCCCATTAAATACTGCCATCATATTTCTGTCATGTAAGATAAGGTCCAATTTTTTGTAGTTACGGGTAACACTATCAATAAAAAAACAAAGAGGGAACACTTTTATTTATTAATTTCACTATGTATGTGGCTCACTAAGTAATAAGATACAGTCTCAATAAATTTGTTTTTTTTTGAAAGCTGTGTTGAGAATCACACTTTTCCAAACGAACCGTTATTTTAGTTGGAATTATAGCAATAATTTTTTTGAGAGGCCCCTATATTATAACGAAAAAAAATTGTTTTTCACACACAGTACAATCGCAATTTCCACACATTCTAAATTACAGGGTATCGTCAAAATATTCTTGTAGGTCATAATAGGCTTTATTACTTCAAAGTTTTGTACATTTCTTTCTGAATATGATGAAAGGAGTCTCTTTGATTTCATTGGGAAGTTTATTGTATATCATGATTCCATTATATATCAACGAGTTTTGAACGAAACATGTCAGTTCATTTGACTGCTTTGGGTGGTATGTGGCCGTAGCTGTAAATTCATAGTTCTCCCTATTTTTATGTATAATTGACATAAATATTGAAATAACCGTAAGGATTCTATGTTTTCGAAAAAGGGATTTACATGAATCCGGTCATTTCGCTTTACATAAGTACCTGATAGCCCTTTTCTGCAAGACAAAAACCGACTGCATAAGTTGTTTCCTGCAAACACCCCAAAAGGGTATACCACACCTTAGATGAGAGTCTATTATAGCACTACTTTCTCAGTGCGAAACATCCTGACGCCAATTTTTGGTTGATGTGTGCAATATGCTGAGGGAATTTTAAATTTTCATCTAAATAAATTCCCAAATATTTCAAAGTTATTTTTACTTGTGTTATTGTCTAGGGGAATATCAGGTATATTACACTTGAATGCTAATATATTTGTTTTGCTGATATTCAATGATAAGATTCGAATCAAACCGATTCTTCACTTTTTTCATATCTTGGCACATTTTGTTATGCAATCATTAGTAAATTTTGAAACATCATTTGAATAACCTTCAAAATTGGCTACTTTTTCCTAATTTAACCCAATTTATATCCTCCTTATCTTGGGGATATTGTAATTCTGCTCTTGATGGTCAGTCAAACACTTCTCTTGAAAAATATCTGTAGAAAAGAGAGAAATCTCTAACTTTTCCTCTGTGGTTTCCATTTCTAATCAAGCGGATGGTTCTTTTCTGAATAGAATCCAGTGGCCTTGGTATAAATATTCCATATATTTGAGCTTATTCAAAAAAAATTTTAATTTGAGCTATATGTAGCATGACCCTTTACTGTACAACTGTCTATTTTGAACTAGTGCTCCAAGTTTTTGAGAAACTTTATTGCTATTCCAATAACTTGATTCTATAAACATTGGTATCCAGTTCAACGCTCAGTAAATCAATCAAAGCAGCTGCAGATGTGTGTGCTCTGACTGATTGTAGTCCTGTATATTAACCTTCCTAGAGAAAACTGATCCGAGGATTTTATCATTAAATTCCAATTTGTTACTTCTTCGCTATTACTTCGAAAGTTATATATCATCGCTAAGATATATAACTTTCTTATTATTTACAAAGATATGCATCAGCAACTTCTATTTGCATGTGTAAATGGAAAGAAGTGTAGATTTCTTTTTTTTTCAAAGATGCGAAATAGAAAAAGAAAGATCTGGGGAGCGTTTGTGTAAAGGTATCCAAGAGAGAATCATTGACAACTAGGTACTTGTAAGAAATGATGTTTGAAAAAACTGAATTGCCAAAAACGTAGACGATCTGTTGAACAATAACATCAAAGTTTAATTATTAAACCCTCGGATCAGACTTATGTCAAAGGCTACAAAAATATCAAGCACAACAGCCTGAAACTTCATTTTTCTCGATCGAATTGTTTCTAAGGTGAGTGACATGTAATAAGGTCGCCTGTTGTTTTTTACTTCGGGAAACCATATTTTGATGAACCAGTGATTCAATTGTACCCAGGTTTGTGTTTAATAAACCCTACAAAATACAAATAAAACGGAACACAGAGTCAGACTCATATATACAGACTACTCAAAAACCAAAGAAGGCTCAGGATGTGGAGTATAGTCCAGATCACTAAGCCTAAGGATTAAGTGGGGAATAGGAAAAAATACCAGCATGGTTCAAACAGAACTGACTGGCATCTTGATTGCCACAAAAGAAATAACCAATAAAGAAATTTCTGACAAAAAAATAACAATTTGCACTGATAGTAGAAAAGCCCTATTAGCCTAGAACAGACAACATATTACCTCAGGCCTAGTACTAGAGTGCCACCAAGATTTAGCGAAAGCCTCGGTAGATAATAACATTATCGTGAGGTAGATTAAAGGGTACGACAGGATTAAAGGTAATCGCATTGCCGACTCATTAGCCAAGGAAGCGGCTGGACTAAGAATTTCAGGACCCAGTGGCACCTACGGCCCGATGACTTCGACAATTGCGGAACTAGCCAAACGTTACACCCATGCTCAATCGCAAGAGATGGGATGAAATCAAAGGATGCAATCTTACAAGAATCACCCTGGGAAGCTGGCGCCGAAGAAATATCTAGGGCTGACCAGGAAAAATCTACGCTCAACAGCAGGATTTCTGACTGGCCACCTTCAACTAAGAAAACATCTCCATAATATGGGGCTAGTGGACACACCTCTTTGCAGAATGTGTGAACAGGGAGATGAAACTGCCAGGCATGTCCTATGCGAGAGTATTGTTTCACCAAACCAAATTCCCGCCCCCCCCCGAAATTGTTTTCAGGCTACGACCTGAATCATATTTTTCTCCGAAGATTGACGTTATGCACATCTGTCCTATATATAACTTTTCTATATAAATATTCAGGATTTTTGAATTTTACTATTTATGGTAAAAAGTGAGAGCATGTAATTTGCGTCTGGTATACATAGTCAACCTTCCCGCGTTCCTTCAGCTTATAAGAAATTATTTCTTTCCTCCTAATGTGATACATCATATCATCTGTTTCTCACGTCTGTAATAAATGTGCTGAAAAATATCACTCACAAATTCACAATTGAATAGCCCAGAACACAAAACACCCAAAACATGTTTTACAATCGGTTATATGTTATCCATTTGAGTAATGAAATCATAAAAAAAAAATTCTTCCCTATATTAAGGTTAACAAGTAACATTTGGCATAATATTTATAAGCTTTACAATGGACTATCCAACTACTTCAAATCTATACCAGCACATACATTTTCTGGAAAATATAAAGAAATTGTTTTTTTTTCGGGCTATCAATGATTATGCATTATTGAATTTATTGGTTGATGCATGCCGAATTTTTATCACCTCATTATTTTCAAATTGCAGTATTGCAATTCAAAGTAGTGTAATTCTCCACGGCTACGGATTGCCCTTCAGTTAGTTGGTTACTTTTGGATAATATCCTCAGTTTCAAAATATACAGTCAAAGGGAACAGAAAAATGTACTTTATCGATTGTTTGAACTGGACACCACTAACTAGCTCAGAATTATATTATTGAGCTTCCGTTTCCTCCCTTCCATTCTGAATATTAGGCACCTGGTGATTTTTTCCTGTGAATTATCTACAGTAGTTGACTGCATCGTAGACTTTTCATTTGAACCTTTTCATAGAAAAAATCCAGTGGGGCCAAATCAGTAAATCTGGGTGGCCATTCTGTAGAACCTCTCCATCCAATCCATCAACCCTGAAACTTATCGAGAAACTGCCGCACTGGTACTATGCACTGAGGAGCCCCATCTAGTTGGAAAACTACCCAATTTTGCAATAGAGGATACAACTAGATGACGTTGTTAATGCTTAATTTAAAATTAAAATATCCCCCTTCAATTAGGGGGATTTTGGTGTAAGTATATCCTTTTTTAATGGTTGGAGAAGTTCAATAATCTTTTTGTAGACAATGTTAATATTCCTTTTCTGGTTCACTAACTGTAATTTACAAATAACTACAGCTACCGGACTGAATGATGTCCGGTGGAAGAAATCATATCTACATGAAGTTTGGGTCGGTGTATGACAAAGAAAGTATCAGGAAAAAAACAATATAAACTTTTGTTTGCAATTTGAATGTTTAAGGCTCAAATAATCTAACAGACTGATAAAAGATTTCTACATATCTACTGCACATCTTGGAGGAGCGGCTTCTCGCTGGCCATGACTCAGTCCGGCAGCTGTACTAACGAAATCTTCAATAAAAATGTATTTTTGTAGGTAGACAGCTATACCCTTTTAATAATTGACAAATCAATCAACATCACAAAAATTTATTTTTTATATTCCATTTTTTCTGAAAACTTTTGGACGCCGATGACAAGATATCAGAGATCTTCAAAATGACATTCTACTAATATTTTTGACATGAGGGTAACACACTATTCTGTTTAAAAAATCTCAGATTTCAAACAGATTTTTTTTTAAATAGAATAATGTAACACAAATGGAGATTTGAAACCAAAGCATGGATTCTACTAATAAATGTGCCATGCTGAATATTTTTTACAATTTTGATAAATAAACAAAGTATAGTTAAACAAATAAACTATGAAAACTTCTCCACAAAGAAAATATAACACCAATAAAAAATTCATCAAACTCATGTATAAAACCTTCATCTAAGAGAAAGATTGTTAACTAATAACAGCTCCATCTCTAAAACAATATCCCAAGTGGGGAAGAAACATCCCATGTATCAATAACTCTTATAGAAATCAAAATGAGTTTGAGGGCTATCGAGGAGAGATATATACAAAAAAATAAGTGTTTCGAAATGAAATTTCAAAACATTAATCTCTCCCAACATACCTACACAATAGGTTTTAGTAAATGCCTGCCTGAAAACAACTTCATACAGCTTGTCAAAACTAGAATAAGACTTGAGAATTCTATCTCTCACTCGCACAAGCTTTACTTTCCTGGCTTATACCACGTTGGACATTGAATTATGTCTGAGACATTTACGCAAGTAAGCTCACAAAGGTTAGTCTTTCAGATGTTTCTCGTTTAACCAGTAGCAGGACCATACTGAAATCAGTCGAGTAGATCACCTTCAGACCGGTTTTGAGGTATCACCTCTCACCACTGAAGGAAAGATGCAAGAACACCTGCAAGATGTTCTCTGTGAGATACCTCACATAAATGTGTGTTGGATACAATTCAAATATATTTAAGGCATGCATTTGGTTTCTATTACTTTAATGTGAGATTTTCACTACAGTTTACAAAAACGAAGCATGTGTTTCACTTTACAATAGCTTCTTCAGGCGTGTCTATACTAATGATCATGAAGTATAAGTATAGACACGCCTGAAGTATGAGTATAAGTACTTCTGAAGAAGCTAATATATAATGCTCATAATAAAGTGTTTCTTAAATACACATCAATGATTTCGTATAGAAAATCGCGAGAAATTCCCTGTTGAATTCAACAGACCGATTCATATAAGGTGAACAATAGGCTGCTATTTCCAGACTTTCGAAAGCATTCAACAAATTTTAGTGACATGTAGCGATCTCAACAATTTTAGACAATCATTTCAATTTATGGTCATTCTCCAAAGTGTGTTGAAAGACACTACATTTTTCTGTTCTCCGAAATCTCTGAAGTGAGGCCTATAACAGATTCTTGCCTGGTGAATTTAATTACAGCGTCACCCCTCACAAGGAAGTCACCAGCTTCATTACCTTCAGACTTAAATCCAGAATAGAGGAGGTATTGGAATGCTAATATACATAAGAGTCACTTTAGATTGTTGCCCATTTTTCTTCTGTGGTAATTCTGTCCCAGTAAAATATATCTTATATTATTGCTCAAAATAGATTAGCATTAAGGTAACATTTTGAATGTATAATGCATACAAGTAAAGATGTGAACTAAAAAAGGGTTCCAAAATAACACCTCCGAGATCTACATTCTAAAATTTATTA
The DNA here is from genome assembly GCA_015342105.1 of Leptinotarsa texana. Classification (NCBI taxonomy): domain Eukaryota; kingdom Metazoa; phylum Arthropoda; class Insecta; order Coleoptera; family Chrysomelidae; genus Leptinotarsa; species Leptinotarsa texana. Next base: position 6,099 of record WOGN01004929.1, on the reverse strand, counting down.
TTACAATTATCAACTAAATAGTACTCACTAGAAGAATAGTCCATATTCTCTTAGAATTTAGTAAAAAAGTAACTTTACGAAAGCAGTTGGGAGTAATGTTCTTGCCAATATGATGCGTTTATACATTACTAAATAATAAATATACTTATCACATCCAAAGAAAAATAATAGTTTTTCACTAGCAATCTACCAAAAAATCAATAATTGCACCAAAAAGAGCATAGCCAGAAAAAAGATGCTGGCCATTTAAATTCTCTCAATTGAAATTTGATGATAATCTAATCAACTCAAAAAATTTTAATGCAGATTGCATAAACAACCCGTTGATTTTCTGTGACTCTAAAAAAGAAAATGGGGTTTATTTCTGTATAATCTGTTTCTGAATAAAATCTGTCACTCCCATACGAACGACAACTCTCAGAAGTTGAGAAACTTGTGCGAGCTAAGAACTAACGAGGTCTTACCTTTTAACATGTGATTCATAACACATTTGAAACCAAACAGGTATTACAAGGCAGAAATTTTTGTTTTTTTTTTTAAAAACAAATTTCGGCTTTTACAAAGTTAAATTCAAGTACAGAAACTATATTCAATTACATACTACTCTTGCAAGTTAAACATTCATGTGGAAAATGAACTAACCAATATATTATTTTGTTTTGTCTCTTTGAAAAGAAAAAACAAGTTACCAGAATTTTGTGAAGTTCGGCATCCTTACTTAAGATTAGTAATGAAAGTACAAATGAGTGTGACTAAATGTTTCGACAATTTTTGATTTTTTGATTGATTACATTTTTCCAGTGTACCCCACTACATCTATAGAAATCCCTGCTTCAAAAATATACATGCTGTTTGCAAATAGGCAAAACCTTCAGCATTGAATCATAATTTAAAAGAATGTGAATCGTCAAGATGTATAAAGTCTTTCTAGTTCAGAAACATCCTGTATTAAATATTGGTTTCCATTTCCAAGTGTTTCCAGATACCTGCAATTATAGTAACAATGGTAACTCTTTCAAGTACCAACTCAAGACTACAACAAGTTTTCGAGGAGTATATTTTTACAGCAAATTTTATTTAACCTACTTACAACTAAACCAGGTAGTACAAACAAACTTAGGGTATATATGAACATTGAAGATGGGACAAAAATGATAATGGGTCCATGAAAAAATAATTGCCATTCTTGGCAAAGGGGAGTGACACGAGTGGAAGTAATGAGATGTAAAGGAATCACGTAGCATATCGCTTGGTCCACAATCGTGCAATACGATCGTGTTCTTCACGGTTCTGCAGGTATTGGGTGGCTATGCTTCCAACCAGTGGATCGGCTATAAAATAAAAAATGTATATGAGTACTCAAATATCTAAATTGAATCAACTATTGACTTAATCATTTAATCATTTATATGGGTATATAAAAAGAGAATAAACTAGGACCATTACAGATTCCTGAGGAGCACCATCATTGAAGAAAATCAGAATTGTATTTATTGTTAACCAATTTGATGATATAACGTAACCATCGACAGCCAGCAAAAGATTTTATCAATTCTGAAGCAATAGTCCATACAGTACAGGGACGAATAAAAAATGCATAAACAAAATACATAAACTATTCTATTCCTCTAAAATTATTAGTGTTTCTCTACTATATTATGCATGTTATATACATAAAAACTTTCCTCTTGAATCACTCTATCTATTAAAATACGTAGAGTAGTTTTAAAGATCTAAGCATACATAAGATCAGCGGAAAGCGACTATGTAGTGATAATCTTCTGACATAGTTCCACAATAATTGAATTTGAATGTATCTATAAAATGAATAATGAAAACGTATAAATTACATTATCCATAGTTGGTATGATTTCCATGACAGCATTAACAAAAACATTAATTGAATAATAAAGCCGCTACTTGAGGTTCTTCTTCAATCTTTACATTACTGAAGTCCAATTTTTTTTGAGTTGACAATAGTCACATATTACTTTGACATATTTCAAACATCTTTATAAGTATCATGTCTCAACTAAATTTCCATATTTGGTATATTGTTTCTTAATGGGAAAAGTAAATTTTAGCAGAAAATCCCAAAAAAATAATCGCATAAGTTTCAAATAATTTCGAATTAATCATACCATTTCTCTTCCTGCAAATATTGTACAAAGTTATCCATATCATAAATATGAAATTAAAAGTTTTAGTTCTTGCTGTTTATCACACAACAAACAACAGTGTAATATTGCTGAATAATTATCTATTATGGAGTAGAATTAGTAACAACAGTGTGGACTACCTGACCAAGTAAAAAATGATAGCAAACTCATTATCTTAACAGTTTATTGCATGAGTCACAAACTCTGCCTCTGCAGGAGTCACGAAACTCATATGAATAAAGAAGTTGATAACACTATAATTATCACAAACATTCTTCCAAAACATCTATACGAATGGAACAATGATGCAATTAGATTTTATATATATATACAATACTATGAAAATGTTAAATAATGGTTTGAAGTTTTATACTTAATAATATAAAACCGGGATTATCTGAAAACATAACTTTTTTGAGTTGTGCGGGAAACTGCAGACACGTGTTTCTGGCAATTGGCCTCATCAGCGCGGTGCAGCCAAAAATGAAGATGGGCAATACTTGTTTGCCGAAAGCAGGAAACAACACAAACGCACGAAGTCAACAACAGGAGCCAACTGCACATTTGTGATTCCAGTTAGAAGACCTAGAATTCCTAGGCTACATCTAACATGTCATTAAGCATTAAACTCAAACGTTTGCTGACAGAACAATTATTTTATAGTATAGAAGAGTTTCTCAACTTTTGAAATGTATTTTTGTTTCTCAACTTTTAAAATGTGTTTCATTTTTTTCAATATTGATTCTTAAAATTTTGACTTACTAATTTTAATTATAACTTTAATTTCACTAAAATGCATATTTACATACAATGCATTGATCGTTGTTGATTGAATATTTATATATTTTTTGTGAAGAATAAATTGATTTTGATATTGATTGATATTGCGATTGATATTGCGAAAACCCTAAAATTTTCTTTATGAATAATACATTTCTATTTAGAAAAATGCACTGAAATATCCATCAGATAACTTTGATTGAAAAAAATTGATTTTTTTATTTAATTAGGAGTATTTCATGTGACAAACAGTCAAAGCTTTGGAAGAGTTCAAAAATGATGCTATAGTACTCATCAGGGTATTTTAAATCTGAAAATGAATGAAAGATACTTTTACTTTATAAATACATTTTCCCAACACTAATGCAGATATAAACATACATCCTTATTCAACACAAAACGGTATTCTTTCAAATGAACCCTCCAATGCATGGTTCATAATTGAAACTTGGAAAGATATTACAGTTCACTTAGAGAGATAGCACAAAGGGATATTCATACAGTTTTTCACTTTAAGAGAGATGTTTGATTTCTATTAACTTTGTACATACTTTCTATTATAATAATCTTCATTTTGTGTCAAATGACTTTCATGATTTATTACAATATTTTAAACGGCAAAAAGAGGAAGAACCAGACAGTTCTAATTCAGAAGCCTTTCATGCTACCGCTAATTAGTTATCAAATAAAATCGCTAAATTAGTTACTAAGCTCTTTGCATGTGTTCACAACAAGCAACTCCAACACCCTCAATCTGGGCCCAGAGGAGAGACACTGAAAAAATTTGAGTCCAGTTTTCTTCTTTTCAATCAGTTCACATTCATCATAACTTTTTTATTTAAAGCTAAATTATTCATTGTTGGTCCTTTTGAGTTGCGAATATCAGCTGCCTCTTTTTACATTATGTAATTTATAAATACCTACACTCCGCTCTCTTTTCTAAAAAGTAACAATCTTTATTAAAACCAACAGTTTTTTTCTTGCTGGAAAGAAAAACTTCGTATTCCGAATATTTTAACCAGTGACAAAAAATGTATTTTACGCAAATTTCTTTTCACAATTTCTTGTTATTGTCTTTAAATTAATTGGTGTTTCATTCATTAAAGAATTTCATGATGTGTTTTATACTGTCATGATATTTTTGGTAGGGGTGAACCACTACACAATTCCATTCTGATTGGTAACACTATAAGTTACTAGTCTTAATTTCTATCATTGAAATTATGCTGAATAAATCAATAGGTCTAAAATGTTGTTAAGTCATAGTCAAAAGCTAAAATGGAAATAAAAACACTTCTTTAACTTCAATAGGAATTCAAAATTATTAAATTGGGTCATTCATACACCATTATTGAAGAAAAAGTGCTGTTGACATAAATTTATATTTGATTTTAACAAGTTTCCTCTCATGATAATATTGACTTGGGACTGACTAGTTATTAATAGGATTTGATATGGTATTGGGAGTCCAAATAGGTAGTGTTACTTAAACTCCACATATAATATCAGAAAGCCAACATAACAAAGAAGTCACTCAACAAATATATGGACTAAACTTTCTTTTTAAAAATACTTTCCTGCAGTACTTTCGTTAAAGAAAAACTGAAAGTGTGGTAAATAAAATTCCCACAGATATACATCGTTACAGTTTTCTTGAAGTCTTAAAAGTGTTATTTAAATAAATACTTTTTACCTCTTATTGGGAGAAATAAAAAGTAACACTGATAAGAAATTACTGTTATCAATATGCATATAAATGTGCAGATTCCATTCTTTCATTAGTAGAATATCAAAAACTTCTCACCTGGATTGCAGTCAGTCAGCAGGGAACAAATTGACAATAAAACTTTAGAAATTGTTAAAGCTGGAGACCAGTTGTCCTTCAAAATATCTAAACAAATTACTCCTTGGCTATTGATATTGCAGTGGTAGATCCTAGTGCGGAAAGTCACCTTTGGTGGTTTGAAGGGATACTCTGGAGAGAAATGAATGTCGAGGAAAAACACACCTCCTTCATAAACAGATCCAGGTGGACCCAGGATGGTAGAAACCCATTCATAAAAATTTTCCCCTTTAGGCCCAGCACTACAATTTGGTGGTGGATCCAGTGTAATTTCTGCCAGTTCTTTTTGAATCCTTTTTGCTGAGGTGCCAAGTGCTTTAGACATTTTGGGGTTTGGTTTACTCTCTTTGGCTTCTTTCTGATCGCCCACAGCCGCTTGTCCCCCTCTGCCTCGGCCCGATCCACTGGAACCAGCCGATGACATTTTCTGTCTGAAGAAAAAACAAATCAAATCCTTTGTCCAAACAAACACTGTGTCTAGCGGTTTAGCTTGTCAAAAAAGTGGATATGTAATGAAAAATCAGCTACTTGATACACTTTCATAGAAATGTAAAACTTCAAGCAGAAATTTTTCAAAATGAGACCCTATTCAAAACTGAAATTGATTCTTGTCACGGGTCGGCCATTTTGGTATCTGACCAGACATAATTTCTATTTTCGACATAAATGACCAAATAACTTCGAAATTGAGCTCCGCTACAACGATTGAACGAACGAAGAACCAATATAAGTGACTGACAAACAATTATAAGATACAAATATCATATATAACTTTCCTCTCAAGTTTTTTGTTGATTTGTAATGGAATGAAAGAACCATTCAATCAATAGATTCATACAAGCCAGAACCATGGTTGACAGAGATGAAAATGCTGAATTAAACTCACCAGATTATAATATTTTTATTTTAAACCGAAAACAATTTACACTCCCTTTTCACAAGTTTTGGCTCATGGCGTACTTGCAACTTACAATGCAACTTGACTTGCAGAGAAACCTCTTAAGGATCAGGGCAACCAACATTAACAAAAAATGCCAAAATAATATGCTTGTATTTTGAGCCGTGGCTATGCTTCCGTTAAAGGTAAATTAAACCCTGATTGTATAAACCAGAGTTCCCCAAACTTTTTTGTGTCGTAGACCCCTTGCCATGTTTTTCCGTGTTGGGTAGGCCCCCTACTTACCTGATATTGATTTCCTGTAAATTTCTAACTGTTTGTGAAATTTAGTGTTGAAAACTTAAAGTAAAAACACATATTAATTTATACATTTATTAATTGAATTTAAATTAAAACTACTCAAAATAAAATTTTGTATC
>WOGN01004928.1:0-13640 GCA_015342105.1 Leptinotarsa texana | reverse complement strand
ATATGCCATGCTGGTAAACAGAACTGCAACTACGACTCTTCAAGGCGAGGCTATCAGTTTCAGGGTCACCAGGGGCTGCCCTCAAGGTTCTGTGGTCGCTCCTGGTGGATAGTCTGCTTGATGCCCTCCACAGAAAAAAAGTTGATCTGCAAGCTTATGCAGATGACCTTATCATCCTGGCAAGGTCCACGTCGGAAAGGGTAGCTTGTAATATCATCCAAAGCGCGTTGGACGTTGTTCACAGTTGGTGCCTGAGAAAGCAGATTTCTGTCAACCCCAGCAAAACTGTGTTAATCCCCTTCATCAAGAGAAGGAAATTGAACGATCTAACGCCACTTTCCCTCAATGGTGTGGTCATTCTATTTGGAACGGAGGTGAATTATCTTGGCATTGTCCTTGATGAAAGACTCACCTGGAACGCTCATTTGGAAAAAGTTTTTCACAAAGCTAGACTGTCTCTATGGACATGTCGAAGGATTTGTGGTAAAATTCGGGGTTTAGGTCCCAAAAAAATCAGTTGCATTTATTTGATGATTGTCAGACCAATGATCACGTATGGTGCAATTGCTTGGTTGCCGAAGGCTTTACAGAAAACGGCCTAAGCGAAGCTCTCTGGCTTACAGAGACAGGCTTGTCTGGCTATCAGTGGTGCCATCAGTCCCATACCGTCAGCGGCCATAGAGATCCTTCTAGATCTACCTGCTCTCTACATTTTTCTGGAAAGAGAGGCTAGATAGACTGCATACAGACTTGTGCACATTGCCAATTGCACAAATCAATTTCATGCAGAGTGCAACAGACTGTTGCTTGACATTGGAACTCACAGCATTCTGGAAATAACCTCTGACTTTATGCCCCCAACTGTCAACTACGAACTCCCTTATAAAGTACTATTTCCGGGTAGAAAGGACTGGATCCTGCGGGAGAAGGAAATATTAAGAACAGATAGTTGTTGGTTCACAGATGGATCAAAAACACCTTCTGATTCTGGTGCAGGTGTTTTCAGTCGTAGACTTAGGACAGAGTTATCTACCTGCCTAGGAACTTATGCGACTGTATTTCAAGCGGAAATTTACGCTATTGAATTGTGTGCGGAGAAATTGGATAAATCCAACCTCACTCACAAGTCAATAAAAATATTTTCTATCAGTCGAGCGGCGTTGGAACCTCTTGACTCCTACCGAGCAACGTCTAAATTGGAAGCAAACTGCCAAAAAAGACTCTCCTCGATAGGAATTCTAGACAGATTGTCTCTGGTCTGGATTCCTGGCTATACTGGCCTGGAAGGCAATGAAGCTGCTGACTCTATTGCAAAGGAGGGTGCTGCAAGCGGCTTCATTTCATCAGAACTTGTCATTGGCATCGCTTTGGGCTTTGCCAAACAAACACTGAACACCTGTGTGGTATCACCGATTGAGTCCAGCAACACTGTGGCGAACAGCCGAGTGTCATTCTTTCGCGAACACAGTCAGTCGATCTGACACGTTGGTCCAAACAGGATTAGATCACTGATCTGAACTGAATACAGTTTTACTCACAGTATAATTCTGTGTTTGTTACACCTATCCATCATACTACAACCTGGAGAGCAAGAAGAGTTATGGACTTCTGGCAGGATCTGCAGAATGAAACTACAGAGCATATAGTTTGTGCCTGCCCCGCTGGGGACCGAATCAGGTTCTTTGAGTGCGGCCGATCCGTACTCTCACCATCTGACCTGACAGATCACTCACCATACAAACTTATCGGCTTCTTTGAGAAGCTGGGTTTATTTGGCCCCGTGTGTATAGGTGTAAAGCACAATAAACCTTTATGGGTTGCGGTGGAGGGTCGAATAGACTCACTCACTTTAGACCTACTTATCTACCTACCCCTCAGTAGAATCCAACTCAAACACAAGTCAATAAAAAAATTTCTCGAACAGTCAAGCGGTGTTGGAAACTCTTGGTTTCTACCGAGTAACGTCTACGTTGGTAGCAAATTGCCAAAAAAGACTCTGCTCAATAGGAAGACTAATCAATTTGTTCCAGGTATGGTCTAGAAGGCAATGAGGCTGCTGACTCCCTTCCAGGGTGCTGCATAGTAGCTTCATAGGACCAGAACCTGTCATTGGAATTGCTTTAGGTTTTACCAAACAAATATTGAACACCTGGATGGAAGACCTCAGGCAGAATCTTCTAGTATTGGCTCACTCCAACGCGTTTATTCAACTTTCAAAGCTTGAAACCAAACAGTTGTTGGATTAAAGTAGGGATGAACTACGATGTCTGTAGTATACTGAAATATTATGAGAATACCAATAACGGAAGTCAGAAATAATTGCAAGTCTATGAATGTTATGAGATTGTTTAACGCTGACTCAGTTCCCTTTGTTGGGGATGATTCAAGGTACATTCGTTATAGAATAGCAAGCGAGAGTGGACGTGGGAAATAAATGAGAGTGTCTGATTTCATAGAGTGATCACCAGAAGATAGTTAAGAGAACAGGAGGGATTGAACAATGTCTAACAGGCCTCCTTACAGGTCACTGTGTGCGAATCATCATGTGCATAGACTCAGACTGTCGGAAGACAGTATGTGTCGCCTCTGTTTGGAAAATAATGAAACAGCAGAGCACATACTTTGCGCCTGACCCGCTGGGAACCGAATCAGGTTTTCAGAGTTTGCAAGGACCACACTTCTACCATCTAACCTAAAAGATCACTCACCGTATAAACTAATCAATCGGCTTCGTCAAGAAGTTGGAATTATTTAGTCGAGTTTTTTATAGGTGTGAGCCACAATAAACCCTTGCTGGTTGCGGTGGAGGGTCGAATAGGCCCACTCTCTTTTAACCTAACCTAACCTAACGTAACCCCTTGTATGCTATGAATTACTTATAAATACTGTTTATCTAACTTAATTTCATTTGATATTATTTTTTAAGTTTTGCGTCACACTCCCGAATCTGGAGAGAGTTTTCGTGATCATTACGTGTATTGACAGGCGCTGGTCGCACCCTTTCCAGCGAAGTTCGTGACCCCGCTCGATTTGCGAACTCCGATAAAGATTTAATGCCTGAAAACAAATATTCCCACCGAGGAATACAATGAAAGAGCGAATTCATCGGTGAAAGCGCCGGTGAATCTGCCGCCCAAACATGGAAGCGGCCGGTGTGTGGATTCGAAACTATTATCGTTATTCAGCTCGGTAATTGCTTGCAATCCACCATTAACGACGAAATCTCGTATTTAAATTAACCGGCAGGCTATGCTCGCTTACTTCGATTGAAGGTATATTGATTCGCATTGCAGAGGTCGTCTATAGTTTCTGTCTCCCATCCGTCTGGGAACCCGCTGGATCACATAGTACAAAAAAAATTTGATCTGATATCAAGAAGTTCAACAAAAGATCAAGATGAATATAGCTTTGGTCTTCTGTATTGTTGAGATATTTTCGAATTTTCGACTGTTGCATATTCAAAAATCACCCCGTATATGCCTTGAATGAAATTAAATCGAATGAAGATAGGTCCACTTTTTGTGCGTAGAGAAAACCATCGGAAAATTCGGAACAGTATTCGAGATTTCGCGTTGGAATTTGAAAAGATATCTTTGTCACGGTCTTTATCAAATTGAACCAATGAAATCAAATATTCGAATATGACTAAATATCGAAACATTGCAAAAATACTTCAGAAGAAATTGACAGGTTTAATTCGATATTATAATTATGACAGTAACTAGGCCTCAATTCTGCAGAAACAACTCAAATGAATATGTGAATGAAATAAAACCACATATATAATGAACAGATACAAGAGACCGGAATGAAAGACGAATTTCCACACTTAACTTGATCGTAACAAAAGGGCATTAACTTCAGCAACAATTCCTACGATTTTAGAATACATAGGTATAAGTCGAGACGACGGAAAACAGCCCGATGGTATAAAACTTGTTTCATGGAAAAACAGCATAGTTTGTTTCACTCAATATTGTTTAGCGTAGTGTAGTGTAATATTGTGATTCTCTTCAAAATAACAGCAGGAGTTTGATGCAATGTCACAGATGCCAGCTTTGGGGACATGTTACCAACAGTTGCTAAAGGGCCTATAATGTGCTGAAGGGCACCAGACGTATGCATGTCAAAAGCATCTTACGGAGACTGCAAAATGTGCCAACTGCGGTGGAGATCACCCCGTCAATTCCAGGGATTGTTCAGTCTACAGGGAAAAGGCGGAGGAAGTTAAAGCCAGACAGAGAGACAGGCAACCACCACCGCAAAAACAGGTTCAGGCACCTGTCCCCAAACTGGTCCCTGCGCCACTTCCTAAAGTCAACCCCTGGACAAAAAGAGCCAAGATACAACAAGCACCTGGGTCACCACCCCTCCCTTACCCACCACCAGTGCAGGAAGATTCAACCCACGATGGGGGCTCAACAGAAACTCATAGAGGCAACCAACTGCTTCCAGAGGCTGAGCGAGATGGTGAACCCCGCAGAGATCATTCGTGCAACCTCATGGCAGTTGCTTCTAGCCCACTGGACAAGTGGAACGCGTTTGTGACGTTCCAGGGTGAGTAAACGGAGTTAAGAACAAATACCTCAGTGTTGTCAACTTCATTCATTCACATAATGTTGACAAAATATTTCTATCCAAAACTAAGCTGCCACACGAACATAAGCTAAAGCTACGAGGTTTTACCGCTATCCGGATGCTGACCGCCTTGATTGTGTGAGGAGCGGTGGGGTGACTTGATAAGAAAAGGTATCGCACACACACAGATACCTCAACAACGGAGCAGCATCGAACATGTTGGCACCAAGCTCGCTGAAGGTACCTGCATGTTTGCGGTATACAATAAGCCAAATGGGCGCTTTACTCCGCATGATTTGGACAATCTGTGTAATGCTGGAAACAAAGTACTGGTTTTGGGAGATCTCAACGCCAGAAGGCGTGAGTGGAACTGCCACAATCAGCCGAACGCTAATGGTAGGACATTGCTGGGGTATTCTCTGAGCAATAATATTGGCATTGAATACCTTGAGGAGCCGACATACTACCCTTGGAATGGTTCATCGCCCACCACGATTGACCTCGTACTCAACAAGAACGTTCGGGATTTGAGTGAGTTGGTCACTGTGGACGAGCTGAGCTACGACCATTGTCCGGTGTTCTTTGATCTAAATAGAGCCAGATTAACAACCAGAAGAGTCAAGTACGACTACAAGAGCACGAACTGGTCTGAGTTCAGGGCGTCCATAAACAATCTAACCACTATCAAGAGCAACATTGATAAAGATGATATTGATGACATTTTTGGGCAATTTGTCCAGAACATTCGAAGATCTAAAGACATCTCTACGAGGAAACTAGTGGTGAAAGGCAATCAACACATCCTTCCGCTTGATGACATAGGATGCTCAAGGATTGGCAGATAACACGTGACCCTCGTAGCAGGGATCAAATGATGAGATCACGTGCACGACCACTCTCTGTGGAGAATGGCCAGAAGACTGGTTAACCAGTCTGAGGTCATCCCGACCATAGAGAACGGTGACGTGCACGCAGTTACGGATCACCAAAAGGCTCAACTGTTCAGAAAATACTTTGCCAATGTCTACCGAGTTAAGCCCGACGTCTGTGATGAACACAGAGCATCCACGAAAACGAAAAAACCCTTATCGATAGTTATCACCCGATCTCGTTGCTCAGTGCGGTGGCGAAGGTTATTGATAATTTTCTCTTGAGCAGACTTTTTTGCTTGGAAGATAAGATGAAATTCATCCCCGAGGAGCAATTCTGGTTCCGGTGAGGTCGGAATACAATTTCCCAATTGATCCGGGTTGTTCACGGAGTGAAGGAATCCTTCAAGCAGGAGAGGAATACAGTTATTGTTCTGTTGGACATCCAAGAAGCTTTCGGTAAGAGTTTTGGATAGAGCAATTTGTCGCCAAGATGTGGCGACAATCAAAGAATTAGAGATAAACTGCTTGCCAATCACAACGGGTCCAGATCCTTCTGGTCAGTAGCTGAAGCTGTTATATAAAACTTTACAAAATCCACAATTACACCAATAACACAAGCGAATGGTTCAATTGCCATAGAAAAAAGCAAATCTACTAGTAGAACAATTTGCGTTCCAATCCACAGTCGATTTTTTGGGAAAGGCACCGTCCACTATTCCCACAGGAGAATTAACAATGCTTTTCTTCGATGTCTAGCGAGGCTAATTTTGAAACAGCTCAATATCAACGAGGCATCTGGTCCTGATGAAGTGCCCGTCATCGTACTTATAATGGTTCATTATATCATAAAATTCAACAATTTCGAAGTAGACGAATGAAATCTTCGACTTGGAAACAATATTGAGTTGTTGAGAAATAAGCCATCAAGTAGCTCTAACTATCTGCATCAAAGCATGTTCAATATCCTGTTTTTTTGACGCTCCAATCACGTCTCGGAATAATCACAATATTTTGGTGAAACATAACGTAGCATTAGATAATAATGAGTTGTTTAATTATTACTTATTTCCTTGATGTTTTCATTTTCAATGGATTATATAATGACCGGTAATTATGAATAATTGGTCAACGGATTGGTTTTCTATATTGGATCAGCCGAGATGGAAATGTTATCACCATGGTCAAGGCCGTTCGAAAATAATGCAGAATATCATTGGGGTAGATAGAGAGTGAACGTGTGATTATATTGAATTCAACTGGAAGTTACCATTCTTTTGACAAGTATGAAAAACTGAATGAAAAAAAAGACTTGAAAAAATGTAATACGTTGGGGATCTATCTCGAATTTGCTTTTCTTCGGACAGGCATATTTACCAACATAATTTTCAATTCAATTTTTCATTCATGTCCGCTTATCGCAAATCCATAACTTCATATATGTTCTGCTTGTGTTTCTGTGGGGTTTTTCTGCTAGAAAACCTACGAAACTTGATACAGCTGAAGTCGGTCATAAAAATATAATAACAGAAAAATGCAATATTGACATATATGCAAATTCTATGTAGTCTAAATCATGGATCTAATAGGCTTACAAAATGTACAGAATAACCCTAGTCCAGAAAAAGTAACATAATTACAGTTCAGACTTCCATAGTCTGATATTATTATATAAAATGATTTAGAATACTTAAAAAAACTAATAAAAATGAAAGAATTGAAAATGAATAGCTGAAAATAACAACTATATTAAGCAAAAACAAAAAACCTGAAATGAAATACTAGTGAAATAAAATACAGGTAGAAAAAAATAAAATGAAAATAAAAATAAAAAGTTAAAAGATTCCAAGCCAAGTTTGGATTGTTAGTATCCTCAATCGTCTTCGGGTGATGATTCTTTTTATCGTCTGAATAAGTCGCTAGTTTCGTGTCATCACCCGAAGTCGATTGTAGATACTAACAATCGAAACGTCGTGAAGTAACTTGGCTTGGAATCAATCTCTCAACTTTTTCTTTTATTTTTTGTTCAATTATTCTGTTTCTACTTGTATTTTATTTCACAAGTGACCACAGGCCTCAAATGTTAGTGACCATTTATTATTATTATTATTGAAAAACAAAGTTCCATTGAAAAATAATACATCTATAAAATTTTGAGGTCTTCTAGTATTCATTTAGAAAACTTTCATGAATAACATGAGAGTGAACAGCATGATAAAATCACGAATCCGTAGTACGTATGCGACCAGCGCATACATCCCATTTATGACGCGTTTTTATCTATTTGAATTTCTATCGTTTCTATTTATATTCAAAATTGTTGTAATCGGAATATCTTGTGTATGCGCGACAATAAAAATCTGTTTAAATTCTGTTTTTTCGTTAACCAGCTGTCACACCCCTACGAACGACAATCCTTAGAAGTTGAAACTTGTGCGAACGTAGGATTAACGAGGTCTTACCTTTTAACTTGTGATTCTTCCTAACACGGGTTGGACGATAACAAGTGAAAATCGATCGTTCAGCCTGGGGCTGACCAACATGGCGGTCTATTCGAGTGAGTGAACAAAGCACCCACGTCTAACCGATCGGCTACCAACCGACTTTAAGTATAAAGAGTTATTTTTATCCGATAAAATAATAGTGCAGCAAGTAGCTTACTCTGTTCATTATGAGGACATATTGTTGAAAAAAATTGAATGTTGTGACGATTAAATATGTTGTATACAAGAAGCAAGCATTTCAATGAATGAGTTTAATTTTACATAAAATAACGTGCGTCAAAAAAAGCAGCACAAAGTGAAATCCAAATCGACTTGGTCGGTAAAACGATTCACCTGTATATAAGCAATGTTTTTGGTATTTTTTGACACCGACAGTTCAGTATTCAAAAACTTTTATTTTTTGACATTATTATCATGGAAATGCTTGCAAAGTTGAGAATATTTTTGCCGCATTGCAATCAGAAATTGAGGTTATAGATGAAACTGAATTTCAAGGTCAATAAAGAAATAAAGTAACTTTTTTATCACAATCATCACTTGAAATCTTAGAATACAAAAAAGTTATGAATAAATAGAATATCGTGTGTCCATGTTTACCCCGGTTGGCTCAGAAAAGACAACAAAACTATTCAATATTTTATCCAAGACCAAATAACCCACAATACGTTCCCATGACACATTCTTCTTTTTCTGTCATCTCTATCGACAATTGCATCGATGTCGTTGTTCTTCTTTTCCTGGACACGGCGTGCCTTAATGGTTGACAAATCAAGGTAATTTTTAACGAAGAACAAAAGTTCCCGAGAATCACCGGCGCAAATAGTGCAAGTAAAAACTGTCAGTAAGACGCAATCACATTTCAACACCTGCTTACCGACCATAACATAAAATTAACAACGGAATAGGCACTAAACTGTCGAGTATATATTTCTTGTTCTTGGATGTGACGAGGCGGGTGTTCAAACGTTAACAAAAGGAGTTGTCGGCAATGTTAATATTGTAAAAAACTCAATTTGCAACTATGAATCTAAAAATTTATGGTTTTTTTTCTCAAATGGGAACAAGATAGAATAAAACATATCGGTCGATATTAGTCAAATATCACCGAATTCGCAAAATATATCCAATACAAATCATATTCAAATTGGGTTATTGCACTTCGTTTTTTCCCTCTTTTCTCTTTTTTCTTCTCTTCTTTCTCCGTTCTCCCCTTTATATTTATCTGCTTTTCTTTTTCTAAAAATCTCACCTGATTTTATGTAGGATCTAGAGAATTATTGGATAATATTTCTCCGAAATCACAAAACCTTCATTGAGTCCCCCTATATCGGCTCTGTTTCTACAAGTTATGGAAAAAAATTAATGCAATTTCTACAATCCAACATCAACACCACACCACACACCAGAACTACAACGCTCTTCGCGACGTGTTTCATCAAAAAAGTTGGTGTCATCTGGAGATGAACAATATTGATTACTAATGGACTATTGAGTATATTGATAAACTATGCAATACAGTTGATCTTCCAATGACGTTATATTGCTTATTGAAAGTAGTATTGCATATTTATCTAAGGTATGAGAGTGGGTTTCTGTTTGAATTTTTCTCACAGCACAGGTTTCAGTTCTACCTGTCCCAAAGTAACTACTTATTATTGAATTATCCTAATTCTTATAGTTACTTTCTGGTGTAAATATAAAATAAATATTTCGAAAATTGAAGAACAAAGTTATCAACCAATAATATGTGCATATATGAAAAAACTACTACTTTCTACATCGTTAATTATCCTTCATGAAATTCCAATTCAATATCACGGTTCATGTTTTTGAAGAATCATAATTTTTGAGTAACAAACATGGATTCTCATTGTATTTCAATATCGATATTTGTTTCTTGATTTTATAACTTCGGATGAGAAATAGGTAGAAATTGAATAAAGTTGTTTTCAAGGAATCTCCTAAAAAATATTTTTTCAAAAAATCATTGTAGTGAGAAAGCAAAGACAAAGTTTGTTTATTTTTTGAAAATAGTTTGTGAGTTGAAATTTTTCACCAATTCAGGTACTTTTCATTAATTTTTATAAATTCCGTTTGTAATTTCATTTGTGTCTTTATGAAAACAAATTGTACCACTATCAATTCGAGGAAATATCAAATATACTAAGCAGTTTTTTGTCTGTGCCAGTGAGAAAGTGAAAATTTGAAAGCTGTTCTAACTTACTGTGAGACGATAACTACTAATTCACTTCTTCACTGGCACAGTCAGTTAGTTACAAATAAAAGTGGTAAAAAACATAAAAATTTTCATTTCTCTTTTTATCATGATCTTCTAACACGTAATAACGGCTACATCCATCAATTTCAAAAATATTTCTTCCAACTGAAATTTTAGAAAATGAAAAATACATAGCATAGCAATACATTCTTGAATTTTTATCAAAAACCAAGTTTTTGGTTTTTTTCTCACATCAGCTTATTTGACAACATTTTCATAGATGACGTCAAAGTGCCGCCATATTGAATTTGGAGAAAATGGTTTCTGTTTTGTCATTTTGAATAAAAATGGCTTGAAAGTGAACTTTATATCCTATCAAATAGCTTACATGGTTCCATGTAAATTTTTAACTTAGTTGTTTCCGGTTGAACCGGTAACAAACCCTGTATATTCTACATATGTATAATAGTCTAAGTCTACAGATAGAATTTGAGAAATTCTATCTGTATCTGTATTCTATCAGATATTACCCATTCACACTTCTCGTCTACTTTTCGCTATCATCATCAATTTGAGACTTTACGACACGGTCACTTGTTATCGGAAGAACCCGATGGTCATTATTGTGAGGGAAACCTCTCTCGCGATCCAAGGTGACCATCCACGCTAACTAGCATTTCAAGAGAAACTGCTGGCATTTATTGTATTTGAACAACAGAAAAAACTTCATCGTCCATTCTCTGGTACACATTTCACACACAAATATACTGGGCTCAAAATCGAAACTGTCCACATGAACATAATTTTAAACTCAAGAAGTGCATATTTCCAGAAATTGAGTGAATGCGTCACAATGAATGAAAGGGAAGAAAACACAAAAACATATCCACAACTTTCATTATACCATGAAATATGTTTCAAACTCACCCGAGTTCATCATCAGGTGTAGTGAAAGTTCCTAGAAATAAAACTAAATAAATAGAACGAAATTCACCGAAAAATGTTGGATTTTTGCAAATGGTGGCGAAAATATGGGTACTTCTGAAATTCAAAAAGTTATTAAGTGTTGGATTTCAACAAAAGCTTCAAAATGATAATTATGGAACTTTAAAAAAAATAGGAAATAATAGAACCACCCAAATAAAAAAAAACTCGTACATTTTTGTTTTTATCACTTAATTACCAACTATATAAAGTGTAAATTTATAATTCTAATGGACACAAAGAGAAGAAAGCGCATTTTCTGAATAACTTATTAGTAACCATCACTAATTATTGAAATATCCACCCAAAATCATTTGATCAAATTCACAACAAAATGGCCACCAAAATGGCAAATATGATGTAGAGCTTACTTTGTTGATTCATGTTCCATTTGT
Source organism: Leptinotarsa texana (assembly GCA_015342105.1). Taxonomy (NCBI): domain Eukaryota; kingdom Metazoa; phylum Arthropoda; class Insecta; order Coleoptera; family Chrysomelidae; genus Leptinotarsa; species Leptinotarsa texana. The sequence continues at coordinate 2,092 of WOGN01004928.1, read as the reverse complement.
CTGGAATAATGTTATATTTTCGAAGTGTGTCTGCCAACATCCTTAAAACCTATTTTACGAAGACATACTGTCCTTTAAATACCCTACAGCAACCGAAGTACTTTTCCATTCAACATGGTGCTTCGACGTGATCATACTTGCTCCACACTACAATGACTTTCTCTATGAGTCAGGAAAAATATTTTTTCTGAACAACCATATGGCCAGAAAAAAAGTGTACCGGAGCATCTTATCAGATTTAAATTGTTATTTCCATCTTCGCTACCGAAGCGTTTCATCAGATTTAAATTATTCTTTCCATCTTCGTCAACGATGGTGAAAATATGCAGCCTCTGCTACGTTTACCACGACACTGATTTTTTGCCATTTAGGAGAAGATCTTGCATGATCTTATCAACGACATACACCAAATGCACCAACCGATAGTCATCTTAATTTTGGTCAGGTTGGAGCCTTGCTCCCTTACCCTTTGAACTGTTTTTCGTCAGAGGGACTGATCTATGATGGTGGCATAAAAGTCCTCAGACATCCATACCGCCCTTCGCGGTGTTACCCATACCTGGCTGGGGTGAGATGGATAAAGATATTATTCATCTGTTAACGGAGGACATTAGGGGCCTCATTCGACAGAGTGTCGGGACCTTCTATATCGAGAGGGGTCGTCTACAGCGTAATCTACAGCTTCCCTGACTAAACCAAATGCACCAAATATCAGTGCAGCCTTATTTATAGATACCACATTCATGTCATATGTTCTCCCACTTATTTACTGATATAATCTTCTATGTAGTCCAACAATTGTACCATAAGAATCTGTGTGAGCGAGATATCTAAAGTGTCGAAGCTGATTAACGGAAAAACAGATTTTAAACAGATTTTAAACAGCACAGTTTCAATTATTAAAATATTTTACACAGTTTTCTGCCATGAAGCAGTACTGTTTTGTGTTTATTTTGTCACTACAATGTAATCAAACTCAGCATTTTTTTAACAACGATTATGAGTCAGTTATTATAAAATGAAAATATTGTTGAAATCAAATCGAATATTTGGATTCATTTAAATACGTAAATTCGTTTAAAATGAAAGCATCCATTCAATAAGTCTACTAGAAACTAGATGAATGGGTCATTGTATTCATGGCCAAGTTTATTATTTTTCAGAGCCCAAAATGATTGATATCACGGGAGACAAAAAAGTTATAGAGGCAAACGTGAATCGGTATAGACCCGGTATGTTTTGAACGAGTGGGGTTAGGTCCAAAGTGAGTGGGTCTATTCAGTATTAGGAAACATACGCTGAAAAGTAAGACCTCGTTAGTCCTCAGCTCGCACAAGTTTTGACTTCTGAGGGTTGTCGTTCGTAGGGGTGCCATAGCTGGTTAACGGTAAAATAGATTGTAAACAGAAACAGAACAGATTTGACCCTATACCGCAACCCGCAAGGGTTTATTGTGGCTCACACCTATTCACACTCGACCAAATATACCCAAACATAGGCGACACAAACTGTCTTCCAACAGTCCGAGTCTGTGCGTATGATCATTGAAATGAGAGTTCATCGTTCGTAGTTCATCCCTACTATACTCCAACAACTATTTGGTATCAAGCTTCAAAGGGTGAGCCAAGGGTGGCCTTAGAGTGAGCCAATCCTGGAAGATTCTGCCAGAAGTCCATGAATCTTCTTGCCATCCAGATGTTCAATCTTTGTTTGGTAAAATCTGAAGGGATTCCAATGACAGGTTCTTTGCAAGGGAGTCAGCAAACTCATTGCCTTCCAGGCCATTATGGCCAGGAATCCAGACCGGAGACAATTTGTTAAATCTTCCTATCGAGGAGAGTTGTTTTTGGCAATTTGCTACCAATTTAGATGTTGCTCGTCAGGAGCCAAGAGCTTCCAACGCCGCTTAACTGTCCGAGAATATTTTTATTGACTTATGTATGACGTTGGATTCTTCCAATCTCTCCGCACACAATTCAATAGCGCTTGAAATACAGTCGCATAGGTTCCTAGGCAGGTTGATATCTCTGTTCTGGGTCTGCGACTGAAAACACCTGCACCAGAACCGGAAGGTGTTTCTGATCCATCTGTG
>WOGN01004927.1:0-13642 GCA_015342105.1 Leptinotarsa texana | reverse complement strand
TAAATTACGGGAAAAAACAATGATTGATAAACTGTATACTACACTCAATAAACAGTAGAAATTTATTTCATAAAACCCTACAATTGAAGTGAAAGTTATGTACAATATAGAAATAAGTTCGAAACATTGAAATAAAAAGCTAAATTCGAATATTACAAATCCTTAGGAAATTCCGTTTGGTACGATTGATGTTTGCTAACTCTCATGGGAACATATGTGTAACTGAACAGTGATAGAGTGTTATAGTTCTACTTTTCCATTAATGTATGAACTGACATACATTATGCTCAAATTCATAATTTTTAATGCTTGTAACAACCATGCCATGTCAGAGACATGGCGTAGAAAGTACACTAGAAAGAATTGAATGTTATCAATGATGGGCTGGATATATTTTCTGAAGAATAGAAATAAAATCAGAATTGCAATTCACTTCAGTTTTCTTCATTTCATTGAATGATAATGACACTTACAATTCTAATAAGAAATTCATTGAAGCAATAATGATTTTTTCATTCAACAGTAAATAGGCAACGAAATCAACTGAAACGTTTCAAAAGGAAAAATTTTCAGATAATCTTCAATTTTGAATTATACATAAATTAACTCTAACTTTAATTCGTTTTCTAACGGCAATTAATGCTTAGTGTCCGTTGATCCCTTACAGTAAACCAGTCCCTTGACATATCTCTTGGCAAGAGAAATCTGATTACCTTGTAGCCCTTACAGAAGTTTTATTTCCAAACCTGGAAAAAAAGAATACAAATGAGTGATTATGCTGTGTGAAGTATTTAGAATCTTGATTTAAGGACTACAATATTCCCAGACATCATTTACATAGATTTTTATTATTTGGAGATCTGTTGCTCCATGCTAAAATACAGTCACTGACAAAGAAACGAAAAAAGAGCTGTATATACATTCGAACAAACCGTTTTTGAACGCATATTCAGAATATTTCTGTAGAAAATTAACGGTTTCCGAAGATATACCATATTCAAAACACAGTATCTACTTTCTTTTTGTCTTTTCTGCATGTTCAACAAATTATTAATTCTTACATAACGTGTTTTAGCATGGATCAGCCGAAATATATCAACGTTAATGTAATAAATAAAATCATCAGACGTTTTTTGATCTATTGCGAAACAAGCATCAATTGAAGTATGAAAATAAATTGAACGTTGATTTGATACGTGAATAGCTCAAAATGATAATGCGGTTTGAAACTGAGTGTATTCAATTACCTATTTTTTTTGTATTGAATGAAAAAATCATTATTACTTCGATTCAACAAATCTTTCATACCTTCTTCGAAAATGAAATATATTACCAATAGAAATCAAGTAAAACTTTACATTTCCTGTGAGCTCCATAGTGTGAACTATTTTCATACGGCGTCATTTACATGTAGTTTCGTTTGAAAAAACTGACGAAAAACAAGCGCCAATTAGTAAAACTATGAAAGAGAAATGAAAATATTCTTTTTTCAAATATGTTTACTCAAAATATTTATCTATTCCATTTAATCGAGTAGGAGATATTAGGTGTTGAATAAACGCATTTTGTGACAAAAATCTCAACATAACTCAAGAACAACCTGAAATAAACCCAAAAATTATTTTCAAAACATAGCTTCATTTACTCTCCACAACTTTTATACGAGAGATTTTTTTTTATCTCGAACAGAAAAGCAGCCATCGTCCACTCACACATACAAATATTTGTTTTTGAAATTAGAAGAAGCAATCAAATTCTACTTCGGGTACTTATCATTTCGCACATGTATTACTCAAGCAGCCCCTTAATTCATAAACAGGGAATACGCGAATAGAATTTAACTATCAATCACCATCAACGGCTCCGTTACATAAGCGTCAGAGAGAACACTAGAGAACACCTATCTGCGATATTAAAGCCTTCCCACCCACAAAATCACATTAAATCGGCCCGGATGACTGTATTCCACCTCGCAGCCCATTCTCATATCCTGCAATATGTCACCCGGCTGGTACAAATCTGCGTTCCCAATGGCGTAGATACTGAAGCAGAATCCGCGCTGGCATAAAACTCATTTTGGGGTCTATCCAATTTATGCAAAGGGACTTCCTACCTTGTGAAATCGTTTATGAAGGGATATAAAATATGCAGGAATTTGCAGCGTTCAAGAAAGACCACCCACTCCTGCTCATAACAAAGAGTCAGAAGGAATAGCAACAAATCCTCTTCAAATGTCCGATACCGATAAGGTACAAAATTCGGAAATTAGCAATAAAACAAAAACTCAACCCACAGGAAGTATCCCTGACAACAGTCCTTTTTTGGATAGAATTTTTGTATTCTCAACGGAAGACCTAAACGAACTCAGTGAATGTAAATATGAAATTTTTCCAGGAGATGTGATCACTCCTGAAAGAGAAACACATTCAAGAGTATCGCGACGACTCCTTTTCACTCTGCAAGAAGGTTCCCTCTTCTGTTGTGAACGGATCGAAGCCACATCGTAAGGAGAAACTGCTTCCCGGAAGGAGCGCCAGACCCAATATGAACCTACTGAAAAACTAAAAACATTCTGGATTCTAGTCGAAGATATATCCAGAAGTTGAGGAAGGAAAAAATAGAAGAGTATATTGGTGCTCATCTAATGCTCGAAACACCTAAAGGAGCATTCAAAAATAAAAAATGTTCAACCAGCTTCCACCAGTAAAATAAAATAAGTCTTCCATACAGATATGGTAGTAGCGGAAAGTAAAACTTCAACTCTCCCAGTGAAAACAACCAGCCTGAGTGATAGTGAAATCACCCACAAGCATCTATAGCAAGCTGAACACATTACAATGTTGATAAATGAAATAAATGAGGCCGCTGATCTGAGGCTTGAAATTAGTAGACCCGATGTCGTACAAAATAGTCAAAGTAACGACCCCCATTCGATTACTTCGGGAAAGAATAGGTCCAGAAACGTTATTCCTAATAGGATTGAGGAAATCAAGTAGATCGAGAAGCGGATTGGTCCACTGAATCAATCATATTCATGAATCAAACTCAAAATAGAGGGATACGACTGAAACAAAAAATGAAAGTGGAAAAACATGTTCAATCCATGAAAAAGCAAGAAGCAAAGGAAAAAACTCACAGGAATAGCTGAATTTCTAGCTGAAAGAAAAAATGCTGGTACATCCAATGGAGTAGAAGAAGAATCAATCCTAAGAAAAAATAGGAGAAGAAAGATGAAAAATCTAGGAATGACTCCCCTACTACAACACTAAAGAGCATCAGGCCTCAAACTAGATATGACCTAAAGAATTATGTATATTCGAAAAGAACAACTAGAAGTGCTTGAACAATCTATCTGAAGTAGAATTAAACGAAACGGTAGTAACACTGTGAAGCTCAAAGTATTTTTTCACCTAAACTCGATACATCCCCCCTTCAAGAGCTATGAGTTGAAGTGATTAGAACATACTTTGATAAAAGATACTATGAAGAGTCCAAAACTAAAATGGACAGATTAGAGGGTTTGAGGAAGACAATAAAATCATCTAATATGACTCGAGAATCGTTCATACAGATTAACGACCAGGAAGAGGTTCCTCCCTTGCCGGATAAACATTTTCAGGTATTTAAGAAAACCCTTGTGAAAGGAAAAGTGGAAGTCCCGTTTCAAGTCAAAAATTATATTGTATACGACCTCTTTGATAAGAATACTGAAAGCATGAAGACACAAGCGTCATCAACTCAACAAAATCTGACTGAACAAAGAAACAAAATAATAAGAACATAAGCGAAAAAGTAGGATTCCAATAGGTCGAAAAGGAATCGTCTCACTGAATTGAAATCATGTCAAAATTGGATTGAAATAAGCTATACAGGTAGATCAACAGTTTTTCATACACAAAGTAGCAACGACCACGAAGTTATAATGAAGACAGTGCAGAATAACGACGTCGAATTTCTCCCCGAGAAAAAAAGGAAGGTTTCATCATTTTGATTCTCGATGCCAAACCGCCTCTCGAAACCATATAAAATGATGAGCATTACCGGTTATAATTATGAAACATCTGAAAAATGAGAATGTACCCTCAATTTCTCATATTAAGATCAGTCGAGAGCTACGGAATAATTCCAGGAAGATGGTACAGTGTCATCCAGGCAAAGTATGGGGACAGTCCACTACAAATTGCAACCTGAGAATCCGTTGCCTGAAATGTGCAGAAAGAAACATGGACTTTGAATGTCTTGAACCTTTGAATGTCTTGAACCTTGAACCTTTGCCTTGTGCAGAGGCACCACCGTCAAAAACCAATACCGGGGAAGGAAATAAACAAATAGTAACTAACTCACATTCAACAGAAGGACCAACAGTTCACAGAGATGCCCACTATACTCCAGGAGGGTCAACATACCACAGAACAGGTCCCCCACCTACTAACCTACTTAATGGAAAAGGGCGTCAGCGCCACCCTCTAATCTTAAAGCAACAAAAAGTGGACGTGTCCTCTACTTTTGCTGAAGTCAGTGCATCTATTATTGTGCCGAATTTCATAGGTTGCACTGGGGCCTCTTGAGAATTAGTGAACAAAGCACTCTCCAAGTTTGTGTAAACGGTGCAGAAGCTGTTCACAAATTCATACAAAAAATCGTTACGCATAAGATGCTTGACAAAAGTACGATAACAATAGTGCATATGCTATTTCAGCAACCTTAATATCAATTATATGTTGATTGGTGTATGAGCTGGGGCAGGAGATACGACTATTCATTCCGTTGCTCGCAGGTCTTTGAGATGATCGATACCATCGCGAGGGGCGCTCCCCAAGGAGAGGGTCGTGAGGGCGCTTGTTCCCTTTGGGATCATTTTCCTTCACTTCTTGCCCCCCGTTCATCGGGAAAAAATGTTATTGAAAATGAGATATGAAATATAACGTATTTATAACGTTCATTAAAGTATTATGTCAGATTGACGCGGGTGCTTTACTCCACTCGACCGCTGTGTGGATTGGTGGTTCAAGCCGCAGGCCGGAGAGTCGAATTTCGCTTGCTATCGTACAACCCGTGTTAGGAATCACACGTTGAAAGGGAAGACCTCGTTGGTCCTTAGCTCGTAGAAGTATCGATTTCTGAGAGTCGTCGTTCATAGCGGGGCGACAGGTGATTAACGGAAAAACAGATCTCAAAGAGATTTAAACAGGTTTTTAAAACTCAGTCAGTTGAAACGGTGGTTCGAGCCTATAGGCCGTTGAAAAGTGAAAGGGGAGGGCGACAGCTGGTTAACTAATAAACAGATTTCAAACACATTGAATCGTATTAATAATCGATTTTTCACAAATTGAATATTGTGAGAAAGTTTGAAATAATCAATTTCAATAGTGATGATAGTTTAACGTTATATACTCACTTTCAACAGTGTCTAGCGTCTGTCTGACGAGAGACGGGTAGCCTACTTGCCGTATGTGCGAGAGAAAGGGAAGACAGATATACTGGCGTCGTTACGTGTTACGTAACGAAACGGTTCATCCTCCCATAAGAAGGTAGCACTTCAAAAAAAAATTTTGCTTTTCGCAACAAAAATTTCAGTTCCACTCAGGAGTACTTCACAGCACACCATTTTTTCCAATACTGAATCAAAATAAGTTTCTTATTCTGTATTATTTCTGTCAACTCTATAAAAGATCAAATAAGCAAGTTCAATCAATTAATAAAGTCAGAATATCTTGAGCTACTAAAAACCTTCGATTCCAACAACATAGTCATTGAATTATTTAGGCAATAGTATCGGAAAGTTCAATGACAATAATTTGTCATTTTTTCACTCCAGTGGTAATTCAGAATTTCACCGTGTCGGTAGAAAAATCGACTGTCTGTTAAAATATTCTGATCAAATTCTATTTTTCGGCTAAAAGATTCAAAAATCATAACTAGTTTGTTACTTGGTACTACTTAGTGGTGTAACGAAATACAATTCAGTTGTCACAACTCTTCACCACAAAAAAGGTGCATTGAAAACGGTTAAATTGCTCCTCGACATTCATAAATCATAAAATAGAACTCACACCTAACTTTCCAAAATAATCATCTACCCCACGAAATGTCTTCCAGATATTCTCATAAGCATCCAAATATGATGAATCACTCAATCTCAAATTTACATCCCGTTCTCTAAATTGTCCCGAGTTATTTTCATCACCACTTCATGACCGGTTATTATTCCTGAGAAATACATCCATCCCGGAGATGAATATCCTGAAACGTGTAGCTGTTTATTATACAGCTCAAAGGTTAGCATGAACATAAATTGTCTTAAGAATATCCCTTGTCGTCAGTAATATATTATCCCCGACCTTAGAATGAACTACCCGTGACATCAAGAAGTACAAAACAAGATGGCATTAGTTAGTGCGAAAGCTAATAAATTTTTCTCTTGCGATTGAGAGTTCAACATTCTGAAAACTTTTTTCAAGGTATGAGTCACTGTGTGAAATTACATCATGGATTATCATGGGTAATTGCTGATTTAATTTTCAATCTATACTCACATAGTAGACAGCTCAAAATATGGGGTGAATGTTCAAATTTCGCGGGCAACGTACATGAGATTAGCAATTTTTTATTTTTCATGTTGGTATACTCGTCTAGAAGATATGTTCACTTTCAGCTGTTGAGTATGTTCATTTTGTTGGTAAGAGACATACAAATCATAAGTGTATTGCGTATTTGGCGATTTTCTGCTATCGAAACAAATGGATCAAAGAACTTGGTGTGAAATAAATATAGTTTAGAAAGCTAAACAACACGCTTTCGAAAAACATCGAACAAGAAAGGTAAAAATATTTTCTTAAATAAGCTTGAAACAATAACGAACAAAAATATTAGTATTATTGTGAAAAAAGCGACGGGTGCTTGATATACAAAAAGTATTGTACAAAGCGACCACGCCTTTTTTACAATGAACTTATTTTAAAAAAATCATTTAAAACTTTTTAGATTGATATTCCTTAAAAGCGTGTTTTAAGTATTTTTAAACTATGTTTGTTTTATGATCAATCAGCCGTATATTGTTTAGGAAAATGACCATTGATATTTTCCGATTCCGGAGAGGGAGCCTGAAAATGAGCTACCAAGCCCAAGGCAGTAGACGCGCAAAGGAGGGTCAGTCCAGTCATTTTAGGGGGTTTGGCTAGGAAAGTGGACATACCTTACTATAAATTTGTATGAACTTTGTATTTAGGTATCATAAAAGTATTCTAAAAATTCACAAATGATTCGACGGCCGCAACTTCAAAAATTGGGGATCAAAAGTCAAAAAAAACCGATTTTTGCAAGTTTTCTGCCAATATCTCGTTTCCAATGGATTTTATGTCAATTGTATTTATTATCAGTATTATAGAGAATTATATTCTCTACAACTTTTGCCTCGAATATTTTTTCATACGTTGAATCATTTTTGAGGCAGCGCGAGCGCAGATTGAATATTATTTGAAATCAACTGGTTGTCCCGATCGAAATCAGTTCATTTAAGGTTTATGAATTATTACTTAACAAATAATTATAAATAATTTTTTAGTAACAAAAACATTATATTTAAATATTTTTTCCATCAATTATTCATTTATTTAATAACACTTACCTGCCCGTGTAGTAATAAATTTGTAGAGGGAAAAATATATATTACATTATAATTTAAATCTAATCTATAGTAATTATTCTTCAATACATGAAAATGATTAGAAAAGAAATAAAATTTAAAGGAAATTTTCAATTGAAAATCTCATTTGATACATTTGTGAATGTCAAAATTAAACTAACAGATAAAATAATTGGAAGAATAATGAGTTTCAATTTCAATTTTCTTCTTCATCGTCGTAGTCTTCTCGCAGATGTGAAAATTCAAAAGCGTTATCGTCTTCATTGTCATCTTCACCCAGACTCGTTTTCAATTCTTCCATGGTTTCTGGATCAAAGGAACTATCTTCGTTAACATAGGTCTCATATGGTACAGCATTGAGACAAACTTGCCCATTACACTGCCCACAAGCTGAAGAGCATTGCAACCTCACTTTCCTGCATCCACATCTTGAACCACAACCACTTTTGCAGTTACATAATATCGTATTGAGTAACTCATCTGGAGCAAGTGGTAAAATGGTCATAATAGGTTCAATCAATCCGTTACGCAATGTCCAGCTCCATTCCTGGGGTTCCCAATCATGTCCCTACCAAGTTTGAACTTGCTAATGAACACAATCAAAATGTTGGTGAGCTGCTCCACTTGTTGGTGGGATATTTAATAACTGCACAGGTTTATTGGACTTTGTTAGCTTGACATATTGTGCATAACGAAGATGATCGATGGTATCTACAGACTTCGAAGCATTATAAACAGCTAATAAAGTTTGCAATCCGCTATCAAATAATCTTTGAACCAGGCAGTTTTCTTTTTCAAAGGCTGCGGCAAGTTCATCCAAATTAGATAGTTTCTTGGATGTTCTTAAAAACTTTGTTTCCTTTTTTAAAGAGCGCAGAAGTCGTATCACAGCCGCTTAAAGCGTGAAGGAACAAAATGTGTTTTCTAGAACCTGAATATTTGTTGAAAATCTCAGAGGAGTATATTTCCGTATAAACCTCAAATGAGCTGATTTCGATCGGGACAACCAGTAGATTTCAAATAATATTTTAATCTGAGCTTGCGCTGCCCTCTTTCTCAAAAACGATTCAACGTATGAAAAAAATGTTCAAAACAAAAGTTGAGAGAATTTAATTCTCTACAATACTGATAATGAATACAATTGGCATAAAACCTTTTGGGAACGGGATATTGGTAGAAAACCTGCAAAAAGTTTTTGCAGGTTTTTTGACTTTTGACCCCCAATTTTTGAAGTTGTGGCCGTCGAATCATATGTGAATTTTGGGAATACTTTTGTAATGCCAAAATACAAAGTTTATAAAAATTTACAGCTGGGTATGTTATTTTCCGAAATACAGGCTTAAATCGACTTACAATTACTGGACAAGGTTACAAATAAGGCAGCAGGCGCCCGTGTTGATGAAAAAAATATGTTTCTTTAAATGAAGAAATGCATGTAAAGTGAATTCGAATTATATCAAGGAGATTACGTACAGCGCCATCTGCCCGTGAATAGATTAAGCAATAATGTCGATATATCAAGAGGGTTACGTACAGCGCTATCTGCCTGCGAATAGATCAAGCAATAATGTGGATAATTCTCAAATACAAATCCCGAGCTTGAGAGTTACAATCAAACAAACAAACATACAGGTGAAGCTAATATAAGGCGTGTAAAAAGGAATCGAGTGCTCAAAAACACTTGGCATGTTTAATTTCTATATTAGGTGAGCATACTCCAAGACTGGCTTCAAAACAAAAATTACAAAGGAACAATTCAGGCCAGTCTTCTCTTACCTACACAGTACGTTCATGGACTGACACCTATCAGAAACAACTACTCCCCTGGCTAATACCACGAAGGGTCGACAGGGGTCGTATACAACTCAATATCCCATATAATTTGACTTGAAATGTTGACAGTGGCATACGTTGATTGTACTCCAAGTGGGAAAAATGGTTACAAGTGGTAAGTGGTACAAGCTGTTCGCAGATGGTCGAGAATATGTGAATGACGACGCTCGCCCTTCAACGCCTAGCCCATCAACAACCGATGCAAATGATTAGACAGTGTAGAAACTTATTTTGAAGGATCGTCGAATCACTATTATAGTAGCTGCTGAGGATGTCATCATATGGAGCGTGTTGCAGTGAAGTTCGTTCCAAAATTGGTGTCAAAACTAGTGACAAATCATCTGAAGAAATTAGGTTTTCCAGTCAACTGAAAAATGTAACGCACGCCACTGTAAATCATGAATAGTGTTCAGCACAATGTTATCGTTTGCTGTATATTTCGCGATTAATGTCGATTTTGACGTTATTCTTCTTTGTTACATTCTCGTTGAGTAGAAAGCATCAGTCGTCACTTTTGAAAGCGTAATCGCTCAAAAATATCACGTTGTTTCAAGCCTGCGTTACGTTTCAAGCGTACAGTGTGGATAGTGAACTTTTTTGCTGTATTTATTCATCGAAAAGGGTATTATTACTTCCACTCAGAGGAATAGGTTTTCACATGAGTGATTCTAATCAAATGTGTATCGTGTTTCTTGATGTAGAATTTGATCTACTTATGAGAATTCAATGAATATGAAATTGCGATAACTATAACTCGGAAAATATCCGATTCGCCATCGTAGTGGTTACTAGAAAAATAATTCGATACAATTGGGGCATGTTTCGCGAAAGGCAACCGTTATCGAAAACTGATTGTTTTCAAAAATTCCACACTTTTCAAGTAGATGGAGTTCGAAGTAATGAAACTTTTTGGCGGTGTACGACGAAGACTAAGAAATGTATTGCGAAATGTTTACGATTGGCATGAAAATCATAGTAAGCCGCATCGAAAGTATTCATAATCAAGAAGTGATTGTACAAACTATCAACCGTTGTTGTTATATTAACTACGTGTAAAACAAAGATTTCATTTGTGAAAATTCAAACAAAATCATCAGTTCAGTATTGCAAGACAATCTTACCGAAAGTTTGATAACAACTGTTATATTGGAAAAAATAACTACTGACTAAAATAATTATCAGGCCCCTTACTCCTTGTCAAAAACTTGGAACACTGTTCCGAACCAGATAACAGTACACATCTCAGTAACTTTTGATACGTTATAAAGCTATGGACTATTGTTCCCGTGTTAGTAATCACACGTTAAAAGGTAAGACCTCGTTAGTCCTTAGGTCGCACAAGTTTCTCAACTTCTGAGAGTTGCCGTTTATATGGGGGCGACAGCTGATTAATGAAAAAAACCTATTTTGAAACAGATTTTTTTTATCCCTGACCATACCTTGAAGCTGCCGGATTTCATCCAGAAAAGAGTTATCCACCTGATTCTCGGTACATCTCGAACTCTACTGTTCTGGAACTCTTCCATTTGGAGAACGACGTTTATGTGGAATAACTTCCTGAGATAGTTTTCCAAATGAATTTTATCTTCAGCGATTCAGAACCATCGGGAATCACTACTTTCTCTACTTTCAGATCGCCCCAAAGATTTTCCCGTTGTACTTGTGTTTTGTCATTGAAAACACCGAAGTCTCCAGAAAAATTGCATGAACTAAGTATCCAGTGAAATATAAACTCAAGTAAGAATGAAAACTTCTCACTCATCAATAATATCTAACAAAGCCTAAGGATTGAATGGGAAATGAGAAAAAATACCAGCGTGGTCCAAACAGAACAGGCTGGTATCTCAATCGCCACAAAATAAATAACCAGGAAAGGAATTTCTGGCAAAAATATAACTATCTGCACTAATAGCAGAACAGACAACGTGTCACCTCAAAACTAGTACTAGGTGCCACCAAGATTTAGCCAACACCTCGGTAGATGATAACATTATCCTGAGGTGGGTTAAAGGACGGGGCAGGAGAAAAGGTAATCGCATTGCCGATCCTTTAGCCAAGGAAGCGGCTGGATTAAGAATTTTAGGACTCAGTGGCTCCTACGGCCTGATGACTTCGACAATTGCGGAACTAGCCAAACGTCACACAAATGCTCAATCCCCAAAGAGATGGGATGAAATCAAAGAATGCAAATCTTGGCAGGATCACCCTGGGTGACCCTGGGAAGCTGGCGCCAAAGAAATATCTGACAATGACCAGGAAAAATCTACGCTCAACAGTGGGATTTCTGACTGGCCACTGTCAACTAAGGAAACACCTCAATAATATAGGGCTAGTGGACACGCATCTATGCAAGATGTATATACAGAAAGATGAAACTCTCAGGCATGCCCTATGCGAATGTCCGGAGTTATCGTCAATAAGACAGTGTGTGTTCGGCGAGTCTTAACCTAAACCTGCCGATATAAAGGCAGATGTCACCCAGAGACCTGTCCACCTTCCTGGAAGGACAGGATGGACGATGAGGACGATGAGACCTGTCCGAGGAGGACAACTCTTTGGGAGGATGTACAATGGGTCACATATGGCCTAACTGCTGTGGGCCTACACCCTCCCCTTTTTACAGATACAGATAATATCCAACATTTTACAATACTCTCTACTAGAGAAACTAATATAAAGTATCACTATTTTTATTGGGCTTGTGATGCACTGTTTGGAAACTTTAGTGTAGTAATGAATATGATTGGAGTTTTATCCCAATGCTAAACCGTTATTTTCAATTTTGGATTTTTGCCGGGTACAAATTCCAAATATCGGCGGCCTTGGTACACGACTAAAAGTAGTGACACTGAAAACCTCGCTTCGAAAGCCTTAACCATTTTGTAATATAGTATTTATCATCATATGGACGAACAGGTATTTACTGTGCATTGATTTAGGAATAGACATTCTACTCAACTAGTTTTCTATTCTCTAAGAGACGAAATCGCCCAGCCGTTCACAATGTTATTCAGTTCATCAAAGAAGAATATATTAGAGATTTTTTTTTATTTTCAATCAATGAAAATCTGTTGGTTTTTGAAGTACATTGCATGTTTCGCTTCAGATTGCTTGCCTCGGAACCTAATAATATGAAAGTGGACCAATAGTCAGAGTACCCAGTATCTGTTTTCAGAGATTGATCAAAGTAGTATTAACGATCACCATTTCACACCCGCAATAACAAGAGAAATGAGAATGAGGAGTGTAAGTTTATTTCAAAATATAGAATAATTGTTACGTCTGTGTGGGTTTTCTAGTGATAAGAGATAGGTACACTTAATGAAAATCAACAACTCCATTCAATAAATCAAAACAGAACACAACTCTTCATTAAAGTAACATAATTATTTGTTGCTAGTTTATCCAGACAAGCGTCAATAATCCTGACTGGCTGAGGCTTTTTGTATTCAACAATCCGAACTTCAACGGTCCCTTCGTTCCACTGTTGTAGAACTGTCGCATTCAAATGGTACCCAGAATATGTATTGCCTGGAATAGATAGTAGCGTTAAGGTTTCAATTTCCATGAGGCTCCTGCAGATTGTGTACTCCTTTTAGAGCAACGTATGTTCTATCAGGTTCTCTTCATTCTAGATTGATTCCTTTCATTTGTCTTGTTCTGCTCTACAGATTATCGTCTTCGAACAATTTTTTCCGGATAAAAGATATGCAAACAAGAAACATTTTCCTTTGAATACTTGGAAATGAAAATTTCATGAAATTATTGGTCGCTGAATCTCTGGAACGGATGATAAGTACAAGTGTGACATCATGATTCAAATCTTCGGTAGTCCATACAGATTCAGTAACTTGCTGGTGTGTAAAGTCAAAGACTATGTTTGTTTCAATAATAATAAAGTGTATATTTCTCTGAAATATCAACATTCCGCAGCAGTTTATGGTCAAATCTGCCAGCAAATGAATAATAGCCTGAATTTTCCATTATCCAGACTCGCGAGAGGTGCTACAAATGAAACTTCAATATTCCTCGCCTCCATCAAAACGTGACACACGGCGAATTCACCAAATATCACTTTTTGAATAAGGATATTGTTACGAAATATCTAACGTCGCCGCTGACCCAATTCCACGAAGAGAGCAGGTAGATCATCACGTCCCACGC
>WOGN01004924.1:0-13645 GCA_015342105.1 Leptinotarsa texana | reverse complement strand
AGTGCATCATGAAAAGTTTTGCGATCACGGGCGATATAGAGGAACCCATCGAAGCTTCTTCTACCTGTTTATAGATCTGGTTGTCAAATATGAAATAGGTGTTTTTAGGCAGTGCTCTGCTAGATCCTTAACATGTTGCGGAAAGCTATGATCAGTTCTGATGGTGGCTAGGGCTTCGTTTATGGGTGAACTCGTAGAGGGATTTTATGTCTGGGCTGGCAAGGATGTCGGTGTCGTTTAGTTTGATGTTTTTAATGATGTCCACCAGGTGCTCTGAGTTTCTCACATAAGATTCTGCCAGCGCTCTTCTTGAACAAGTTTGTTTTTAAATTTTTTCACAATTGATTCACAATTGATTCATCAATTGTTGATTCATCATAAATATGAATTATTGCTATGAGAAATCAATGTCCATATTTGGGGACGCCATGAGAGAAAGGGATAGCGAGTTTTCACACAATTTCAATGAATTTATGTTTTCTGTTGATTTTACCGGAAGTCGTTTCGAATCGAATCGAATGAATAAAGTAGACCATTTTGATTCAGTCATGTGACCAAAATTCATTACATTGCACCGAGCTTCCCTCAGTAAAGAATGTTCGTTGGGATGAAAATTTATATTTTGTCTTGTATGAAAAATAGAAGTTTTGAAGTATATTCTGTCATAACTCCCAAAAGTTTTTCATCGAATAGTTTTAATAAGAACCAAAATTCAAATCATCAAAATGTTGATAATCTCCAACAAATTTGAGAGCAACAGTCCCTTGTTAGTAATGATGGAACACGTTTTCATCACATGTAATTTTTTTCAAGAGTATTCCACTCTTTTTATGACCTGTAACATATACCACAGACGTCAATGGGCCGACTTGAGCATATATCACTCAAACTGGGTGTTAATTAGCATGTAATACCATGGCAGCTGAAATGTTGAGAAAATTTGCGACTACTAAATGAATGTAAGTGTACCATATGGAGTGATAATAACCACAGCTTCGAAAAACGATACCATCAATTACTCTTAAAGCCTTCAGTACTAATTTACGAAAAAACCATTTCGAACTAATAACGAACGTTTCGACTAATAGCACATAATAAACACATATAATTTCAAGAGGAACGTTTAAAGATCTTTTTCTTTCTAATACTGCCTTCAAGGTGCGTGTTGGCTGCTGACCAGTGGTCCTTAATGCTGGTTTTGCCGCACCGGAGAAACTTTTATGCGTCTAATTTTATTACGGTCAAACCCAGTAATAGTTCACGTTTTGGTAATTGATTTAGTGTTTAGCTTCATGAATACTGTATCGAATCTAATTTGCGAATGCTGGAAAACTTAAATGAACTCCTACTTTATTGCGGTTAGGACGTCATAAGTAAAAAGTTTGAACATTGATTTTGGATTGTTGAAGGGACCTTACGAGTGAGTTTATTAGTGCGAGCAGAAGAACTACAGACTCATTTTTTGTAAGGGTTCTAAGATTATGGTGCTAAGATTGATATCACATTTTCTAAATAATGCCTTCGTACTTTGATCAATATCAATATCAAGAAATTTTATATACATTAATTCTTATTTTAATTTTTTCAGTACATGACCTTGTTTTTATTTATTTGTTGTATTATCCTATTCTAGAGAAGTAGCATACAATATCAATGTCAAATTCACAAAACCCAATCACAACTGTTAATTGACTATCAGGAAATTAAAAGCCAAATATTCAAAGTATTCAGTGGATTAGTGTTTCGGAAATACAGATAGACAATTCATGGAACCCAATATAAGAATTTTAAAGTTCCACACATTGAAATTTTGGGCTTTCAAACCACAGGTTTGAATATTGTAGGATCTTACGTAATAAATAGCATGCCGAACTGTATCTACTCATGTAATAGGTCGAGTCTGTTTCACAGAATTCAGAATCAATGTAATGCTCAACCCAAGTTGTGTCAAGTTCGTGTCAAGTGCCAGATTTTCTCGATGTCATAAACGGACTTCACTTAACTAAAACTGTTTATCTCTTCAAAAAAAAACTACAAACTCCTTCAAATTTTACACAAATCATATACTCAAACCAAGGAAAACAGTCGATTCAACAGAATCCTATCAGAAAAAAAAACTACGTATTTCACCACAAGAACACGATGCACTTTGATGCACAGAAAAACTGATAATGATACCTCTTCATTTTGTTAGTCAGTAGTCATCGATTATGTCTCCCCTTTCGAAGAAATTGTTAGCAGTTCTCTAGACTTTCGAGAACAAATTGAATGCATTCCAAATTTAGTAAGTTGCACCTAAAATAGGAAGCGAAGTAAATCTTCGGGAATGGTTTTTAATGAAAGAGTCAGTTGTAAACGGTATGTTGTTGAGAATGAATTGTGTAATGATTTCTGAAGATATGCAACCCCATGTTCTAAAAGTATTCAATTTGACACTTGACAGTGGTATGTTGTTGAAAACAAATCGTGTAATGATTCCACAAGATCTGCAATCCCATTTTCTGAATGAATTGAATTTGACACATTTAGAAGTCATAAAAATCAAACAATTGGCCAGAAACTATGTTGAATGGAAGAGACTGGATAAGAAAATCGAACTTCAATTGGAAGTTGCGAAACTTTCAATGAAGTGCGCCATGATCTAGAAAAAGCAGTACTTCAACTAGAGGATGAGTTAAAAAATAACTCGCATAACGACTACACACCAATAAACATGTACTTTTGACAATCATTGTTTCTCAAAGTGTGCCGATGCGATGAACTTTCTTTGTAAAAAGTTATACATCTGTTTTTGTATCAGATAATGCTACGATTCACAGAAGTGATACTATCAAAACATTTTGTAAAGATCGAAGAATAATTCAAAAGTGTATAGTTTCAGAACAGTCAGCCATCGCAATATCCAAAACCTGTAGCAAAGTGACTATTTTTCTCCTGCAAATGAACAACAAAACATCTCCTTTTGTTATGAAGCAATACTTTCAACATCAGATCAGACAACTACTGAATTATTATATCTGAAAAGAAATCTTCCCATCAGCTTGAATGCCCATTCTCAAAATAAAAAATGAATTTGAATTGAAGGGGTTATATTTTTAGGAGTGAATAATTTTTTGGGAAAGAATATTTTTGGCTTTCTACTACTCCATCTTGATACGAAAAACAAGGATGAGGGAATCTTCCGAGGAAAGGAAGGAAGTAATCAATTCTAAAATAAGTAACTCTATACATGGATGTGTAGATCATGCAGAGAAGTAACTTTCAGACACAAACTGAAAGAAAGTTCTCCTGAAACAGCTACTTTCATATAAACATTGAATTACACGAAAGAAAAAAATCTTTCGAAACAAATATTTCTATATGATCACTGAAGTATACAGAAAGATACTTTTCTCTACTCAGTTTGTATTTCAAACACTTGTTGGTTACTTATGAGAATTGTCATCATCGGCATTAAAAAAACATCTGCTGTGTCAATATATGTAGGAAGATCATTTACGTAGTTAATAAATAAAAGGGGACCAAGTACGGATCCCTGAGGTACTCCATGCTTGCCAATTTTGTTAACAGATTTTACATTGTTTTATAATATATATTGCAGCCTGTCAGTCGAAAAAGAATGCCTCTAATACCATATTTTTCAAGTTTTCTCAATAATATGACATGAGAAACGCTTCAGATAGATGGCAAAGAAGTAAGTGAGTGCAGATACCCAAATCTTTATTATGGACAATGGTGTGAACAATTTCTGTCATTGCTTGTGATGTAGACCTCATCGATCTGAATCCATATTGAGCATCTTTCAAGTATCTACCCCCGTCAAGGAAATCAAGAAGTCTGTTTTTGACTAGAATTTCAATGATATTTGATGCAATGGGAGTTATGGTCATAGATCTATAGTTATTGCAATCATTAGGATCTCCCTTTTTAGAATTGGTGGTGCTCAGCATAATTTTAGGTTCGCTGGAAACATTCCACATGAGAAGCAAATATTTGCTACATATTTCCATACTTGATACTTATTTTTTTTCGTGACCCTTCATTCGAATTTGATCTTAGTTATATTATTCACAAATTCATCAGCCTTGTTTTATTTTTCTTAATCTTTTTATTCATTTTCAGAGCTTACTCATGCTTATCTTGCAACTTTTCCTTTTTGTTCATTTCTCTATCTTGTATATATCTTCATAATGATATTATTATAAGGAAGATGAACATTTCGAGATTGTTCAAAGTTCTAGAAGTTCCAATCTTGGGGATTTTTTTCTTAATATTCCTCTTGGTTTGGTAAGGATATTATCTCTTGTGTGCAAATACTTTTTTTCAAATCAACTAATTTAACAAACAATTCAAGTTTAAAAAAAAAATCTTTGTGCAGACAACAGAGATATATGACCTTTCCTGAACTTTTGGCTTACCCCGTATATACATTTTCTAGAATAAAATTCCAGTATCATAATAAAAAATTTAATAATTTCAAGAAACATAGGTAATAAAAGAGAATGACAATTCCTTATATTTGTCATAATAGATGTAAAATAATTTGAAACAGTCGTTTTCAGATTTTATTTTCTTGGCTAATTTTGAAGGGTCTTGGTTCGATTTTCTCATGAGATATTTATATGTTTATATTTATGCTCTGTCGAATTGATGAAAGTACTTATTTGTGTTTGGTACGATGATACTTTGCTACACCTCACTGATGCTGGGTAAGAAACCCGAAACAGGTCTCAATTTAGGAACATGTTTTACTCTTGCGCCAAAAAATGGTTTCTTCTCTGTTATTAGTATATACCTGAAAATCAAAAACTTGTTCCTCACGGAGATGCAGGAACGGAAAATAATGTTTCTATCAAAGACAGACGACAGAAATAATATTTCGCTAATAGACTTTGAGTTGTCTGCTAATTTGTATTTTTCTCAAACATCAGAACTGCAACACTATTCTTGACGCGTGTTTTACAAAACAAATTTGCGTCTTCAGGATATAGAGTTGACTACTAGACTAGAACTGTCATTGAACAATGCTCTTTCAGCTGCGAGAGAAGTTGCACTCTTGTATCAGAAAGTACTAAAAATAATACTATTTTGCATAAATTTTATTCTGAGCTTGATATCCAGTCACATTCAAGAGTAAACAGAAGAGAAATTCTAAATCTGGACTGTATAAAGTTGTATCCTATAGCAAAATTATGGAGTAAAGAAGTAAGTAAAGTAATGCAAACAGTGATTGTTACGAAACTATTTATTTCTCAACTGCGATCAGGATGAATTTCAAATATTTTCATTTTATTCAACATTTTCAACTTGCTATAC
Organism: Leptinotarsa texana; assembly: GCA_015342105.1. Classification (NCBI taxonomy): domain Eukaryota; kingdom Metazoa; phylum Arthropoda; class Insecta; order Coleoptera; family Chrysomelidae; genus Leptinotarsa; species Leptinotarsa texana. Next base: position 8,329 of record WOGN01004924.1, on the reverse strand, counting down.
CGCCAGAGTTCATTCATTGTGGTATATTTTCAATTTCATTATCAAACCCGATTTGTACAAAACCTCCAAGCACTTCAAAGTTCCTCCACAATCTCATTAATATTGATCAAGTATGACGCTTCACAGAATCAAATCTAGAACTTTAAATAATGTTTATTCATCGTCCCTCACTATTACTCTTTGAATTTATAACTTTAAAAAAACGACCTTGAAAATGGTTACATTTTGTAAAGTAATTTTGGAACCCCCTGTATATGCCACTCCCCCCTAAAATTCCGAAGTATTTGACACAAAAGACCGGCTCCTCCGCCAGTCATTTGATCGTACTTGCAACTTCACCATAATTACAATCAAGTGTTTTGAACATTTCCATTTACTACAAATTTTTATTATTCACGAAAGCTCCTTATCTGCCCTGAAAATGTACAATTTTTTCAAGAACGAATATGCGATAGTCTACTCGGCTAGGTTTCGTTTTATCTGACAAAACAGAATCATTCATTATTTTTATGACACATTTGAGTGATTACACTCTTGTTTTCATTCTTACAAAATCACCAGCACAATGCAAATATCATAACGATGAGTTGGCATTTTCTAGCTCAGCACTTTTTTGCTCTGCAAAGCAATAAGTAGCACATGACTAAAAAATGGCGAATGCGCCCAATGTAAAATATCCGATTACACTGTTCATAGAAACAGTATGGAAATAATTCACGGCAAAAAAGATATTTTATAAATAAGTTTATTGTTCCAATTTATCCCCCATTCGAGTGGATTTTTAAAACAATGTTCGAAAATTTCCTTCTTAGTTCCTACACGGCAATCCTCCATTTTTTCCCATTTTCACTATAGGCTATTTTTCACGAACGATCCTCGAGGTAAATCATTTACGTCACAGCAAACTGAAAATTTTCAACTATATCATTAACATACATCTTGATAGGTGAAAAAATCTCACTAGATCATTAGTTCGCTTCAAAATTGTTCCTAAATTCCCTAATTACGCCGTTAGGTCACATTGTTCTGATAATTTTACAAATGCATAACCATTCTTCTACCCGGTCGGACCGGAGTGACGCTAAAATGCGACTCGATCTCCCTTATCCGCCGACAGCGCCCTCTTTACCGAAGTGACTTTCCTTAGTTTTCTTTATTTGTCATGAGTTATGGCGAAAGCGCAACAAGTGTTTTAGTTTTCCTGGTTTAAAATGAACATGTGTTAATTCGAACGTTATGAAACTACAGTTTGTAAATATTTAATAGGTTAGTGGACAATTACAAGTGGAATTCATGTCGCGATCGTCTGTTCCGCGGCCTAAAAACTAGTACGAAAAAGTGATATCTTTCAGGGCTTGGTTTATACGTCCTGCAGATGCTTCCGAAGAAATTCCGAAAGGAATACAATGAAGAAGAAGCCCGAGCAGTATACAAGAGCAGGTAAAACTAACGTTACATTGAGAAATTTCTTGAATAATCTAAAAGAAAATGATTTGCATTTCGAAAATAAACAGATCACCCAGTGCGTTTTTTTGGGTATTTTAAGACTGAAACCAGTGCCTAGTATATTTTCCAGCGATAGTACCTCCTCGACAGTCGTCGAAACTAAGCCGAGGAGGTTCAGAAACAACAATAGTAATAAGGAAGCCAATAAGAACGTGCCCAGAAAGAAAGACATAAACAAAGTCATCAGTGGAAAGGTTCGAAAGAAGAACCCCGACAAAATCAAAGCTTCCGTCAAGAAAGTGCCTGCAAACAAACCGATTATCAAAGTGAAATTTGATATGACGAAGAAAACCCCTGCGAATGAACTGAACATGCCAAAAAGTGACCTTACACAAGAAAACGTTTCTTCTAAACCACAGACATTCAACCCTGTAGAAAATCTCTTCAATAAGTTGAAACAACAGATTGAGCACTGCCAACCTGGCCCTTCGGGGCTTTCTCGAAAAGACTGTGTTGAAACTACTGAACAGACTTCTGTTTGTAAGCTGAAGTCCAAAAAACCCAATAAAAAGCTAGGTAAAAAAAAGTCAATCATTCATGAACGCCTAGCTATGCCTCTTCTTCCGATCAGCCACAAATCAGTCAGTTCTAATGACTGTGGTGATCTCACTTCCTCATGTTCTTCCTCTGTGGGGCAAAATATATCGGATAGAACACCTGATGATCCATTTACAAGCCAGCAAGTGCTTAAAGCTCTCAAGCCGAAGGAAAGGACATCTCCCCGTAATAAAGCAGTCTCCGCATGCGAAGAAGTGCTTTTGGTAAGCGATGAACCTGTTATTGACCTTTTAGAACAAGAAACCAGTATAACGAATGAATTTTGTGCAAATCCTGATAGCTTGGCTGTTTCATCTCCAACAAAAGATGATGTGATTGTCATAGACGAGTCAAGGAGCCCCAGACTCTCACCTAGATCTAAGAAAACGAAAGATAAGTCTGTAAATTCCATACCAATCCCTTGTTCGTCAACATCTAGTGATTCTACTCACCAGGAGGTCATAGACGTGGAAAAAGTTGACGAAAAATCAAGCAGAACTCTGTCAAAAACATATGATAATATGTTGGAATCAAGCTCGGATGGTCCCAATACGGAGAAACCGAAACGCAGACGTAGACTGATGCCAACTGCTATTCCGTCCATTTTCTTCAACACTCCGATGCTACTGAGAAGTGAGCTGGCCCAGAAAAAACCAGCTGGCATTGAAAAGAAACCTGTTGTCAGGGGTTCATCGAGAATGCTACGTTCCGAGCCACAGAAAGTGAAGAATGATCCTGAAGAGCCTAGTAAGATAGCCAAATCACCTACTAAGAACTATGAAGAGAGTGATAATTTAATATACGAAGTGGTAAAGTCAGGAACACAACTAAGCAAGATTTCAGAGTCTTCTAGTAGTGGTGGCAATGATGTTATATGCTTGGATGATACTCCACCCAAAGTGGAACCACTTATAATAAAGTTAAAGATTTCGCAACAGAAAAAGCTTGAAACAAACAGCCCTGATGATTTACCCAAGGAGAAGGGTAACAGCTCTGACAAGCTCCCTGTGAAATCACAGATGGAAGAAACTAGAATGAAAAATGTACAAGATGTAACAACTGTACTTACTTCAAAACTGAGACGTGCTGCAATCCAGCAAAAGAATGATTCACCGTCAGAAGAGATCAGAGCAACTTTTGAATTACCGCCTCAAAAAACTCTTCCCATCGAGAAAAGTGGTGCTGAATTAGTTGAGAAGAATGAAAGTTTGCAAAAAAGCCCCTCTAAAGTGCCATCACCTAAAAAGGCAGCTACGAAACCTCCAAAGAACATCCAGATACGCTTAGACCTGGGAAAGAAAGATGAAAATGAAATTTCCGCCAAAAATTTGGGGAACGAAAAAGAAGAGGGCAATATTAAAATGACTTCTTCCAAGAAATCAGCAGCAGCAACAGAAGTGGATTTAATCCAGGGGGAGGAACAGCAGGTACCTGAAAAAATTATATCTAACAAACTGCTCAGATCTGAGAGCCTTTCTGTAAAGTCCAACCAAGAAGTTATAAATATTGTTGAATCAGATGTGATTATGATACCAGACGAAACTTCAAATGTTTCTACATCTCATAATATAACTGAAGATCCAACTTCTCGTACACCCATAACTTCGGAAGATCCTGAGCAGCCTGCAAGTTCCAAAGTGCTTCACAAGGATCAAAATCTAAAGGAAAAATCACCTGAAATAATTGATCTTTGTTCAATGGAAGACCCAAAAAAAATTGCAGAGTTGCCAAAACTAATTAAAGTACATAGTGACCTGAAATTGAAGAAGTTTGTGAACAAAAATACTTCTGCGACCAGAGACAAGGCCAAAGATAACACGAAAAATACAAGTGCAAAAGACATTAACAAAAATGTGTCTCAGAAAGATAAACCAAATTTGAATATTTCTGGGAGAGATAGCAGAAAAAGGGTGACCCAAGGAGATACATTTGTAGCTGTTATCGAAGAAAATATGGTACAATCAAATGTGGTTGAGTCTGAAACCAATGTGCTCCCTAAACAAGCAGAAATCTCTGAAAAAGTTGAGGTAGTTGAATTGGAGACCGTTGATTTGTCTTCTGAATATATTCCTGAGAAGAAAGAACTGAGAAGAAGCCTTAGATCAGAAATGATTCAACATAAATCTGTCGCAACTACTGGAACCCAAAATATAAAACTCTCTATTGCTCAAGGTTCAGAAAAAAGTAGTACACCTTCTTTAGAAGTTGGTAATTTAAAATCAGAAAAAATATCTATTCCTGATACTGATAATGTAGCCAAAGCTGCTCTGCCTGAGCAAAAATTAGTAAAGGATTTGGAAATATCTGCACTGCCACAAAGACTCTTGAGATCAGACAAAAGCCAACAGAAAGTGTTTGAAGCTAAAAACAAAGCTATTCTACCTGATGCAAAAATCAGTCCACTCAAATTAGATCTACCTAAAAAAGCTACTAAGATAGACCTGTCTACGAATATCACAGATGGTACATGTAAAGTATCCCCCAAGGTTGACAACTTAGGAAGCTCCTCACAGAAAAAGCAAGGGAATCTGGACAAAATAACTATGGCGAGTCCAAAAAAGGTGAAGCAACCAAGGGAATCTACCACAAGAACATTGAGATCGAGCACAATTGAGCCTGATCTGACACCTGTGAAAGTTAAAGTCGAAAAATCTGTTCCTCTTGCACACGACAGATCAAAAACCATTGAAAACTCTCCAGTAGAAGATGTATCAACAATGAGATCACTGAGATCACAAAAAGTAGTTTCGAATGTTCTTTCAGAGAAGAAGAAAAAAAACCAGATGAAAACTACTGTCAAAAATAAACCTGTGTCGACAACTATTACTCCTAGAGGTAATATTGCAAGACAGAGCAAGAATGTCAAAGTTCTCCAGGTGAAAACGAAGAATATAAAGAGTATAGACAGAAAGAACAAAGTATCTACTAAGACCACAGAGAAAAAAATATCTCAGTCTCTAAAACGACTCCGACAAAGAGCTGTTGCTACCTTATCGAAAAATAAATCTGCAGCAGAAAGAAGCCGAAAGGATAAGCTTCAAAAACAAGCTGTGGTTGAGAAGAAAAAATCTAAAAAATCGGTTGACTGGAGAAATAATCAACTCATAGAAAATATAATCCAGGAAATTAGAAATACCATTTTCCTTGATAAAGAATGTCAAAGACAAGATAAAGGTAATCTTTCATCAGATGAAAATAGTCCAAAGGAGAACGTTGTTCCAGCAAACAAGAAAGCAATGAAATCCAGTAAATCTCTCAACAAAAAAAGGAGGGCAAGAAGGCTGTCTTTGCTAGAAATCAAAAACGATAAAAATACAAAAGCAAACACCCAGAAGAGTAAAGTTAAAAGTAAGCAGAACAATGAGATTAAGCAACTGAATGACAAAAATAACACCAAAAAGGTTGTACCAGATAAGTCGAAACAACCAAAGAAAGAATCAGTACCGTGCAGAGATCTTAATCAAACTTCTGGAGATCAGAATTCAGATATTATTAAGTCTGAAATTGTTGGGAATGACCAGAAGATTAGCAACCAATTGAAAAGGAAGAGCCAAGATTCAAAGCAGGAAACGGTGGTTAAAAGGCAATATAAAAAGAGAAATTTTGGAAAGAAAGAAGAGGATGTAGCTAGTACTGAGGAGACTGTTGAAAAGACTGATGGCAAAAAAGGAGCTGTGAAGAAAAACTATACAAAGAGAGGTGTTAATAAAGCAATAGATGAAGTACCGCAGATCCAAAGTATCACTGCTAAAGATAGAGGCGTGTCTAGCAAAGGTGAATCTAGTAAAAACAAGATTCCAGAAGTAAAGAAGAAGAAAATTGTTCGAACATTCAGTAGCAAAGAAACCAATCAGCAGATAGAACTGGCTGAAAACAATTTGGAAGAGGAGAAGATGGGTGATCTGCTGAAAAGGAAGAACGAAGATTCAAATCAGGAAACAGTGGTCAAAAGGCAATATAAAAAGAGAAATTCTGGAAAGAAGGCAGATCTGGACAGTACTGCCAAGCCTACTGAAACAACTCATGGTGCTAAAGGAACTGTCAAGAGAAAGTATGTGAAAAGGGATCTTAGTAAATCAATGGAACAGCCACAGATCGAGAATGTCACTGCTGGAGATTTGAAAATTCCAGAAGATAATGAGCTGGAACTGAAAGAAGAATCAGAATCTAGCAAAGATTTGAATGAAGCCACTAAAGAACAGCTTCCAGAAGTAACGAGCAAGGCGACTGTTCAAGTATCCAGTGTTATTCACCTGGTAGATAGCTACTTAGAAGAAATCGTTGTGGATGAGGAGAAGACTGAAGATATTCTGAAAAGCAATAACGAAGATTTGGATCAAAAACCAGAGGAAGAAACTGTCAAGAGGACATTCAGAAAGAGAACATTAGTCAAACCAACGAATGTGAAAATCCGAAATTCAAAAGTTGCTGAAGGGAATGACTCAGATAATTCAGAACCAGATGAATCAGTAGTGTGCGTAGATTCAAACAAAGATTCCAAGGAGCAGAATGATTTGGCATCAATGAGCAACGAATCTGTTGAAACATCCAGGAGCAAAGAATCCTATCAGCTGGTAGATAGCTACTTAAAAGACATTGCTACAGATGGAACTAATGACAACCTTCTGGAAATGAAGAACGAAAATTCAGAACAGGTTGCAGTGGCAAAAAGGCAATCCAAGAATGTGAAATCTAAAGAAATGGAGTCCAGAGTTGATACTGTGAAAAGAAGGCTTATCGAACTAGTTGAAGAACCACAGCCTGATGGGGATGTGGTACTGAAGAAGGAATTGTTAGCATCAACAACTAGCAGAAATACTGAAAGTTTCAATAGCAACAGCAAAGAGACTTGCCAAGTGATTGGCGGCTCCTCGAACGATACTGTTGAGGAGGAAATGAATGGCCCATCAAAGAGAAAGACCAATGTAAAAAAAGAGCTGGCAGAGATGGACAGTGCTGCAAAACCTGCTGATAGGAGAAAATACAATAAAAGAGGTGCCTCAGCAGATGATCCCATAGAGCAAAGCGCTTCCACATCCAAAGACGATAAAAACAACAAGGCTCAAACCATTTATCGCATTGCCTACCTTGTGAACCAAATGCTCAAAGGAGGAAACCCAGACCAAGCTATGTTGGAAGACGCCCAAGCCGAGACGGAGAGGCTGTACCAAGATGAAGAAACCCCCCGAATATTGGACGACCTTATGGAGGAGATATCTGCGGAAAATGACCAGAAGAACTTTGCAGGTCCAGAGCGTCAAGTCGGTTCTTCCGACAAACCCGATATAACAGTGTTCGACTTTGACGAGTCTGAACCGGAGCCCGATTTGGGTCCTTTGCGCCCCAAAGCTACCCCAGAGAAGCCTCCCTCTGCCCCTGAGAATAAGATTACCAAGCAGCAGAAAGTTATCACCGACGCTGATCCCAAAGAGGTGAAGAAGATGTGGTCCAGGATTGAAAAGCCGCCTCCTGTGGCGGCTCCCAAAAGCAAACCCAAGCGGTCCCTGGAACCTCCCTCAACCCCCATGAAACCTCCTTTATCTCCCACGAAGCTCCCTTCCTCTCCAACCAAGTCCTCCTCTCCCATGAAACAGCCTACGATCATCGAAATGTTCAACAAGGTGCGGCTCAAGACTGACCAAGCGGGCAGCTCGAGCGAAGCTGCCTCCGAAACCGCTCCCAGCAATATGCCGCCCCCCGCCTCGGAGAGGCCCAACTGCAAGGATGAGTTTGTGGAAGACGATGACAGCGACTGCGAGAGCAGGGCAGAATGGATCCCTGAGGAGTATGCAGAGTACAAAATGAAGTATTCGAGGCAGAAGATGATGCAGTACAAACCGACTTACAAGTGCAAGGTTTGCATGAAGGTGATGCCGACTTACTACAAGCTGATGAAGCACAGGAAGGAGCACGAGCTGACGGAGAATCCATATGTTTGTCCGCAGTGCGAAGCAAACTTTTCTAACGTCGAGGATTTTTCGGCGCATCTTAGAATTCACAAGGGTGAGTGCTGTTTTTGTTCATTGTTATCTCTACAGGGTGTAAGTAAATAAGTAAAACATTTAACATCGAAAAAAATTGGGTCTTTTATATAACGAAACTTCATTGGAGCATCCCTTGTTAAGATACAGCCCCTTAAAGGGGGTACATAAAATTTGTGTAACAATTTTCACAAGCACTGAAGTTACAATATTGTTACGATATTTACTCGGGGTTCGTTTAAACAACAACACTAATAATACTTAGACAACTTTTATTCACTTACTACACAACTAGGTACTGCACT